>OMNW01025207.1:40735-79988 GCA_900303245.1 Selene dorsalis
ATATTTTTGGAAGACACACTTTCATGCTGACAGTCAGATGAGAAGGCTGATGTCATTTTCCTTTTTGTATGGCAAATTTTTAGCATTTGATTAGCGTAAATAAAGCAAATAGGCTAAATTCTGATCTGCTCGTCTTAAAGTAGGACTGCAGCTAACAATTATGTGACATCATTTGTTCCATGTAATGTAAGAAATTAGTCACAATTAGACAGAATTCAAAACCTAAAAATATTTTGTTTAATAACATAGGCAGACAGACAGATAGAGAGGCAGGCAGGCAGGCAGGCAGGCAGGCAGGCAGGAAAGGAGCTATTCCCAGAAACCACTGGAACCAATGAATTTTAGCTTTAAAATGTATTAACAATTTATCAGTTTTAATTCCTTAGTAACTAATTACCTGTGAACTGACCAATCTGTTTCTCAGCTCTACATTAATGGTATCTTCAAAGTAACCATGGCCTCTTCGTGAAAGCAAACATTTGTCATTAGAAGCACAAACTCTCTGCTCTGAATGCTCTAACCCTTCATCTCCAGCCCGCCGCAGGCTGAGCTTTCCTGCTGCAGTCGGTGAGTGGTGATACGGCCTGAAGCTGAGGGGGTTAAAGGTTTAGAGCTGTGCTTTGGTCCCGCATGTGCAAGGGCCTGGGCCCTGGCCTGGGGAGGGAAAGCTGCACAGGGAGTCTGTTCGGGGGTTGACCCCAGAGACAAAGACCTCTTTCACAGAACGGCCCACTACCCTGCAGGGAGGGGCTGGACACAGAGGCTGGCAGGCTGCATGCTACCAGGGCTCTGTGCAGGACCAAATATTGGCACAACAACACAGTGTAAACCCACTCTTCTGCATACTCACCTCATGCATACCAAGAATATAGGGCTCTCTTTTTCACCGAATCCTGCACTCAATGATATTATAAGAGTACTTTAATCATAGAAGTGGTCAATGATTGTAGGTTTTATTTCAGGAATGTCACTGGCATTTGTCCTTGAGGCTACTGCTGTGTTGTTTATTAAAGAGATCCAGACTTTTTCAAGGGTTTAATTTGGGTTATAGCATGCCTTCTTCTTATCTACTAATCATTATTTACTTTGTCTCCAGACAAAAGCAGAAGATCTGGTTTAATGTATTTTGTTCTTCACAATTGAAAACACAAAAGAAATGGATGGATTAAAGACTCATTGGCTAAGCTGCAGCAATAGTTCATGGCTTTATTTGCTGCCTACATATAGAGATGGAAAAATAACATAGACATCTCCAGCAGCTCAGTAAACTGGAGCGCTCCCAAACCTGATAATTACAGGCTGCCGGATCTACACTACATTTACCAAAATCCTCCATCATTTCTCATGTTTCCATTTGAGAGGCCAACACGTCTATTTTTTTTTTCATTGTTGTTGTTGCTGTGTTTTGTTTTTAATTTTCTTGCCAAGTCTAGTGAAAGCAGAAATGGTAGTACTTGACTTTTTCTTAATTCCCCTTTTGCTGAAATGATATAACTTCAAAAGAATGTGTATCTTAAGTGAACCCTAACGCTTGTGACACAAACGGACTATGCTCTGCCTTTGACCTGAGATTGATCTTTTACTGTAGGTGTGGTTATTGTTCCCACAATATACTGTTCCAACTCATGCTGCTCTGTCACACTCCAAGTTTTGTTACCACAGGATTTAGAAAGGATCATATTGATCATATTAATGTATGGACAGCGGAGAAGTGGATTAAAAGTTCTTGTGATACATTTTCCACCATAAAAACTTTTCCCCACAGGAATCTGTAATGCCTGTCATCATTTAGCCATAGCCACAAAAAGGAAGCAACAAACTGTATATGACTATATATATGACAGGGGCTGAGTTTTCTTAACTCAAAAGACAGATTGTGGGAATTTTACTTTAAGGTGAAGCTGCCAGTGGAGTTGTGACATTTACTAACTTTTTCCTTTTGTCCCTTTGCTCTGTGGTTTAATTATAAAAGAGTGACCACTTTCATTTGGGACAACAGTCAAACCTACTCAGTTCCCACTATGCCCCAGTCCTCTGTTTGCCCTGCAGTTGGAAATGAGGCATGTGGTAATTGCATTTGCACAGCTTGGCAGCAAATGTCCAGATGTGTTTGCACATTTCTCCCACAACCTAAACATCAGTTTTATTGCGTGATTTTGATCCTTGTCAGCCAGAATGTATTTTTTCATTTTATTCTTTTATATGTGAGCATAACTTACACAGATGATGCAACCAGGCCTATTTTAAGTAAGGATCTATCTCTGTGCAAACAAACCTACTATGGTCAGTGTTTGAGTGAAAAGTGAAACACTCTTTACCCTGGTTCTCTGGAGCAGTGCAAGGCAAACTCATGAGGTCGTGATATTCTGCAGAACATAAACAAAACAGCCCAAGTTGGTTCCAGCCATCTCTCACAGGCTGCTCTGTGATTGGCTTTGTGGAAAGGTTTCCGCGATAGAAACACTGGAGAACGGAGCACAAAAGGGACATTATTTAGCAGCTGTCCCAGTCCCATTCTAAATGGGCCGATCTGGGGCTATTGAAAGACAGGAATTGTGTGTCCAGGGAAAGAGACCGGGCAATAGGTTTGTTACCACAGTACATCACACTGGAGAGGATCACTTTGAGTTTACAGCATGGGGCGCACTTGTGTGAAAAAAGTGATAAAGAAGTGATCCCTAGATCTGTTTATATTAATGTCAGTCTTACTTCTCCATTGAGGCTGACATTGCACTTTTGCCCAAAATTCACCATTGACTCAGAGAACTCAGTTGCGCTGTACAAAATGTCCAGTCTTACTGTGAGAATGTGATTTGCTGACTTTCTTTTTTTTCTTCTGCTTCCCAGCATGGAAGTAAAGTAAGATGTGACGAACCATTGAGGTTGATTTGCTGAAAAATATTCAGCGCTATCACGACCTTGAGGACTGGTTGTTTTGAACTCACACAACATTGCACTTGCTACATTGTTTTCTCCAATGTGTCTGTTGCAGGTGTGGACAAGTACACTCAGTTCAGCTGTGAGGCCCACAACTCGAAAGGTCTCGCCACCTCCAGGGAAGCAAATATCAACATCAAAGGTAAAATTGTGTCCCGTGGGGCTGTCAGACATTCCAAGGGGTTTCCAAATCCATAGTCGGGAATTAATGAGGGTTTTTCTGATTTCTAGTGCTTCCCAGTCCACTGTCCAATGTTACTGTGACAGAAAGGCAATCCAACAAATTGATGTTGAGCTGGAGCCCTGGTCACAATGGTTTCTCTCCACTCACAAAATGCCACATTAGGGTAAGTCTCACCTCTGCACACAGAGAGGATGCTCTTACTTAATATCCTCAGAATAAACCTCACGCTTTCTTTACGACCTCTAAGATTAAGGAAGTGAGTCGGCGAATGGGGGAGGTGATGACCACCAGGCTCATCAACGTCACAGTGCCGCCTTTCCAGTACGAAATCCCTGGGCTGCAGGCCATGACGTTGTACAACATGAGTGTTTCCTGTAGCAATGAGGTGGGAGCCTCGCCTCTCAGTGCATGGATCCAGAACAGCACAACAGAGGGAGGTGTGTAGGAACTTAAAGAACCATTTGCAGGTTGAATTTTGTTGGCAGCTGTGATAAGCCACAGATTGAATGAAATTACAGCAGATACGCAGCACACACACATTCTGATTGTTTGATTTGAAAAGGTTCAAAAACCATGTATGGATCCTCCTTCCCCTGTTTAGGCTTCAGGAAGGTAGCCAACTACATTACTACATTTCCAAATAAAGTGGGCTTAATGTAAGCCTCCTTACAGTCGTGCCATGGAATAAATGGAAGTTACGGAAGTTGCGCAACTGCCCACTCTGCTTGTGGCAAGTGCCCTTCTGAAGTCGTATCCACTAAACCTCTGTTGTTTTCCGGAGGGGTCACATAGGAAATAGGAGTGGTCTCTGCAAAGTTCTTACTGGGTGGAGCTGCTTTCAATTTCCTTCCTAAAACCATCACAGTGGATATTTTGGTTGAAAGACTGAATATACTCTGCCAGGAAGTGACCGCATTCCAAAAAGTAATCAAAGAATTCAATGGAGATACCCCTCCATTGAATTCTTTGATTATTTTTTGGAAGTTTTAGTTTCTCTTTTTTCAGTGTTGTTTTTACACTACTTCTACACCATGCCATGTGAAATATTTCAAGCTTGTGATAATTCTTGTTGTAATGTCAATCAACCTGTTTCCCATTTCTTGTCACATTCTCAGTGCCATCGGTTTATCCCCGAAATGTCACCGTACAGCTCAATGGGTCGTTGCTGGTGATCAGGTGGAAGCCTCCACCGGATGACAAGATAAATGGCATCTTGCGTGGCTATGATGTTATTGTCAGATATGGTGCACAAGAGGAAAAGGTGAGTTGAACAGCAGTGTGATAATGTAGGCGTAATAACCTTAGTATTCTGTACACAATGTTGGAAGTTTAGTTGGTACACTTAGATAAAATTGTCACAGCCTAAATCAATAGAAAATCAATTATAAAAGTTAAAATGTTCTGTTTTTGTTGACTTTGTTGCAGTTGAACTGTATTTTGTGATGCTGTTATGCTGTATTACATTATACAAAGAGATTTTGTTGTTATTTAGTCCACCCTCGCTGATATAGATGCACACCCAGACAAATGAAACAGATTTATTGATACTGATTACATTATATACAGTGAACTGTATATTAGATAAAATATCATACTTCTCATACTCATGTTCATGGGGTTGTCTTTGAGGTGTTTTTGAGAGCATAGATATTTTTTCCCTGCAACAATTACTAATCTATGACAAATATGAAAGGAATGGGTCTCGTATGTTGGGAATACGTGACCCTCCCTTTGTCCGGCCTACTGAAGCAGAAGGTCAGCTTCCCGATTATATGAGAACAACTGTTTTTCCACTGCACACAAGAATCAACTAAATATCAAGTGTCGGGTGACTTATTCCATGATGCTGTTTGTGCGTAGCCATGCCTCTGTTACTGCATTAGTGCTACATAGTACGATAGTGTGTTTCCTGGCCTTCCTGTGTGTGTGTCAAAGGAAGGCGATGGTGTGAAAACTGTTATTCACTGTTTTTCTCTGTTTGGCACATGGCCATGAGTCATCACAGACTGAAGAGGATATGAATACAAGGGGATACATAGTCCTAAATATCCATATGTGATTTCCAGTCAGATGCTGATGTCATTACACACAAAGACTTTGTAGTAGCAGCAGAGGCTGGAAATGACTCCTCACACGCACCTGTGAAGAATTCAGAGTAAATGCTACTTAAGATAAATTAGAGCCAATTAGAATGAATGTAGCGTTTCATGGCAGAAGTTGTGGTGCCATCATCTGCTTTTGGATTTGAGGTTAATTCCCAAAATATGTTGAGCATTTTCTGTTGTGAGAGCATACAACCACTTGTTGCCCTTTGTTGGGTGCAACAGACGTGCCAGACCATTAATCATGGGTTCAGCAGTTCGCTTTCAGACTGTCAGCACATTAGTGAAGCACAGGAACCCAGAGTGCTACCGTGTGGTGTTGTGAAACACAGGACAATGTCTGTCACATGCTGCCGCTCCCATTGCAGCACATGAGCTTATTCAGAAAGTTGGTCTCCTTCCTTTTTTCATTATTTACAATAACACCCAGAATGCTAACCACTGGAATTTTCCAAAGAGGTTTCATACTGTATGTGACTACACAAAACATCTTCAAGGAACTGTGAATGTCAAGTGAAAATTATTTTGTTATGTTTTTACAAGCATCAGTAATTCATGATGTTACACACAATCAATCCACATTTAAATGGTCTCTGTTGCTGTGTTATTTCAGACCCACAGTTACACCACCGAAGCCGTTGTACCTGTGCAGGAATTCAATATGACGTACAGTGTGGAGGTGGCTGCATGCACACAGGCAGGGAGCGGCATGGTCAGCCCACGAGTCTCGCTGTTTGTGCCAGAGGACAGTAAGTGGCTCTGTTGATTTATCTCCTCATCTGGTATCTGTCAACTTTATAAATCCGCCAACATAGTTCAGCTGATCTGTTGTAGTTGACTTTATTGTCCTCCCGCATGAACAAATACAATATATACTAAGGCTTTATGCTGTGATTTAGTCATATTACTAGCAGTCTGGTGGTATTACAACCTGTTGTCTTGTAAATGCAATAATGGTCGACGCTGTTGTCAAGTATCAATCAACAACCATATGCCCCAAGTGAGAAAACCACATTGACAGCAGAGAAAATGTACAAATAACCCTGTTTAATGCAAAATTACAATATGTTACTATAAGGAAATTACACTTTCTATTGTAATATAATTCAGATATTTAATCTTAAGTGTAGCTGAAAATTGTATTGAATATTTTCTAAACTTTGATCATGCTTATCATCTCCTCTCTCTGCCTCAGAATCAGCCGTGTCCCCATCGTCCAGCCCCGACGTCAGGGCTCCAGACTCTTTCAATGTTGTGCTGGGTGTGGTGTGTGGCTTCTGTTTTTTGCTGATTGTCCTCTGGACGGGTATCTGCGTACACAACAGGACTTGTGATTCTTGGTTTGGGTATGGTCACTTCTGTCTTTCTCGTTATGTGCAAACACTTTGCTGATTTAAAAGCACAATTTGGATTCTGCCACTGTCTCACAATCAAAACAAAACCAAAAGGCTGAGTTTGGTGATGTCATGAATTAGCCATGTGAGCATGGGAGTTATTGTCTTTTGCAGCTATTGTGATTTTAGTCAGCTTTTCCCGGTTAGGGTTCACATCTTTACCAGGAACCACAGTATCAACAGAGGTGTCATCCTCCTCAAGATAAATGGACTTGGTGATCAGAAATGGTATATCATACAAGTTATAAAAATACTGAATAAAGCAGTTTAATGTTAAAAAATATCTGTCCCACCAAGTGCTACCATGAAAGTTTGCTCAACCTTGATTGATACCTTATAGGATATATAATACAGGATCATGACTAAAATCTTTCCTACAATGAAGGTATGTAGCTAATACAAGTTAATACAAGTTGTTATACAAAAGTCAATTTTGACCACAAACAGTTGCCATATTGTTGGAAACAGCTGAGTTAATATACAGTATAACATGGATTTTAACGTGGAAAAGTTGATGTCTGGTGTCGGTCCAAGTTTGATTGATTGCGTTATCTTTGAAGTTGCTACTGTATTTGTGACTCATTTTTCTGCTTGAGCTGCTCTTCACTTATTATTCTGATTTATAACTATGAAAGATCTGACTGTTTGTTGTTCCTCTGGGATTGACACCTGGGATGCTGAGTAATCTTCTGGATTGTGTTAATAAACTGCCCCTTCCTCTTAATCACCAATGTCACTAGTAATAATCTTGCAGCTGAAAAGACCAACAACAAACACATGTTAATAGTCTGGAATTCATTATTATGAAGTGTGTGACTCAGTCTTGCCACGCAGGATATGGACAGGAATGTGTCATAGCCTGCTGCTCAGATAGGAAAACAGCATCTGATCCGCTCCAGGAAAGAAACAACTCAGAGGGCTACCTCACTATGAGCACCTCTTCAGCTGAATGTCAGCCTGCTTGTGTTTAATTTAAGACCTTCAGTGAAAGTATTAGTTCTCTGCTCAGCATTTTTTTCCCTTTTCTGCAGGCAAGTGTTTGGAAGTAGAGAAAAGCCGCATCCTGTTGTGGAGTACAAACCCCAGAGATCCTATAATCGATCGGCCATAGGAGTCACACGTATGTTCTTGAATGTAACTGTGGACAAAATAGAATATGCTGTATTTAGACATTCATATCATCCTGTTGAAATTTTTTATCATGCACAATAACTTGAGTGGGTCCTGTCTGCAGTGGGGAACCTTGGTGTTAGTGAAGAACTCCAGGCCAAGCTTCAGGATGTGATGGTTTTGAGGAGTTTGCTCTCGATAGGGAAGGTCCTTGGAGAGGGTGAGTGAACCGGTTTATTTTGGGAAATGTATTCTCAGCGGAAGCATTGTCGTATCTAGATTGATGCAGATGATAACATCCAGTGTGCATAATATGAAGTGTTTATAATTTGGTTTGATTCATCAGGTGAATTTGGCTCCGTGGTGGAGGGACATTTAAGACAACTGGATGGAACATCAGAAAAAGTTGCAGTGAAGACAATGAAATGTGAGGTCAAATGCATCCCTCCGTCTTTAAAAACAACCGAACAAGTAGACTTGCAAATATTTGACTCTTGTCTTCCCTGAAACAGTGGACAGCTTCTCTCAGAGGGAGATTGAAGAGTTCCTAAATGAGGCAGCCTGCATGAAAGATTTCAACCATCCAAATGTCATCAGACTGCTCGGTAGGACTCTTATAACTATTGTAGAATCCTGATGCTTTGTTCTGTTGCCCACAGTGGTCTATTTTTGTTTGGACATCCTTAAATTGTATTGTCTTGTCCTCCTTAGGTGTATGTTTGGAAGTGGGCCCAGGACATTTTCCCAAGCCTATGGTTATTCTGCCCTTCATGAAGTATGGCGATCTGCATAGCTTCCTGCTGCGTTCACGCCTCGGGGAGAGTCCAATGGCAAGATTTTAGCCTAACACTGAAACACAAACATTTATATAGTATTATTATTATTGGACTAATTAATGTTAACTTGGACTTTTGTTTGTTTTCACAGTTCTTGCCCACTCAGACACTCCTTAAATTCATGGTTGACATTGCTCTGGGTATGGAGTATCTCAGTGGACGTAACTTTCTTCACCGTGACCTGGCAGCTCGCAACTGCATGTAGGTTGCAGATACAAAAACATCTTAGTCACCTTTAGATGAAGGGTTAAAATTATCTTGAACTGTTTATGCGATTTTGCTTTTTCTTTGTCTTTTCTCTGCAGGCTGCGTGACGATATGACAGTGTGTGTAGCAGACTTTGGGTTATCTAAGAAGATTTACAGCGGAGATTATTACAGGCAGGGCAGAATAGCCAAAATGCCTGTAAAATGGATTGCAGTAGAGAGTCTGGCAGACAGAGTTTTCACTGTGAAAAGTGATGTGGTAAGCACCCTCATCTGCTCCTGTCTGCTCTCTTCTGTCAGGCTCCTTAGTCATGATGCAAATATGTGAACGTGTCAGGCAAAAAGCGCACTTTGTGACTTCCAGAAACAATAGCCACTGTACAGTCACTGAAAGAAGAACTTGACCCTTCATCTGCACTTTCCGTTTGACTCATTTAGTCCATGGTTCAGAGGCCAAAATTTCACTTGTCGGAACCGTTCAAGGTGACAAAGGTTACTTATAATTTTTGAAAACATCCATGTCTGTTGATGATATTTTAGTATGATAATCCTTCCTGAGTCACAGCTGTATTAGAGTTATCAGCTGTTGAAGTTGCTCAGGAAGGGTTATCATACTAAAATATCATCTACAGACATGGATGTTTTCAGAAATTAAAGTAACCTTTGCCACCTTGAGTGGTACGAACATCTGGTCTGGCCCATGGACGAATTACTTTCTGTTGTGCTATAAAGAATTTCAAGGCCTTTTTTTTCTAACATTTGCACAGAACAGACAGTCAGTCAGAATTTACTCAACAGTAACCAATAAACTTTTTTGAAGGGCGTGGTAAAGATTTTGTTGTGACAGTATGTTTTGTAGATTTAATCTAATATCCTGAAGAATTAGGTGAAAAAAACCACAGCACTCAGTCTTATCTTGTTTACTAAAAGCACCTGCTATGTTTATTCCCACTTCTGTAACATAAAAATGTAAAACTGGAAATGAAATCAGAAGCAGGGGTTGAGAGGGAAATTTCTCACATAGTTCTCACACCTGTAGTAAATTTCAGGTCAGTGCATATGGGGTTTGTTCAGAAAAGTAAGCTCACAGCGAAAGTGACAGTTCATTACATGCACTGTAAGTTATTCACATGATGAAATAACATCTGAAATGAATGTTCTGTGTGTTCTAGTGGGCATTTGGCATTACCATGTGGGAGATTGCTACACGAGGCATGACGCCCTATCCCGGCATCCCAAACCATGAGATTTATGACTACCTTGTTGAGGGACACAGACTGAAGCAACCGACAGACTGTTTGGATGAGATGTAAGTGTTGTCTCTTTAAGATACAAACCGTGAATTTGGTTTCACTTGGTTTGGGTGTAACAGAATCAAGATGAACTGCTAAAGGCCTTGTTTGTCTTAATGCAGAGTTTTAAAAATGTAATTAAGTTTTTTCACTTGCACTTGATGACTTGTTGAATTGCTGTTGCTTCCACAGTATAAGGTTAAGTCTCTTGTTTTCCCACAATTTTAACCGAGAGCATTTGGACGATGTTATGCACTTGATCTTCTGATGTACAGGACATTCTGTTTTCCACTTCTCCTTCTTTTGGCTCTGGTATAGTCCAGCAAATAACTCAAGCTTTAAAAAAACTTCAACTTTTAAAACTGGATGACTTTGCTCACCACTGCCATCTGCAGTGAAAGTAACAAACTGAAGTTTATATTTTAGTCGAATAAATGCCTCCACTTGTGTTAGCTGCATCCCAAATCAAGGCTGTTGTACAAAACAAAATCAGTCGAATCTGTCTTTATTTACTTTATCTAGGTATGAGATCATGTACAGCTGCTGGAGGGCAGATCCACTGGACAGACCGTGCTTTCCTCAACTGAGAGAAATGTTGGAAAAGATAACGGAAAAACTCCCCGAGTCTTTCAGCAGGGACGATATCATCTATATTAACACCAGCTTTCCTGAAGAGGACCCAGATGGGGAAACACTTCCTGCACAGTGTCCTGTGTTCAGCTCCTCGCCTTCCTGCAGCCAGCGGGCAGCAGAAAACTCAGTTGTTACCGCGGACATTCACGGGAGCCTGGAGGATGAGAATGATGAGAATGATGAGAACGATGATCGTTACGTGGTGGTGATATCTGCCGATCCTTCCCTGAGAGCTCCAACAGCGGACACTCCTCTTTTGTCAAATGATGCTTTAAGTCAAGCAAATGGAGACATGGTCGCTGATGTGACCTGCATGGATCACAGCTCAAGTGACACTTCTTGCCTGCTGTAACAGTCGGTACCCAGCAGATTAAAACTGTAACAAAACCGTCACCTCGATTCCTCAGTACTAAACATTTTGCCTCGTTGCACTGGGAGCACCTTGATGTTTCCTGTTTTGTTATATGCTTCACATGGACATCCAAGAAGTCAGTGTTAAGAATATTGTCCGTGTGTGTCAACTTCAAACATGTTCATGCACATGTTCCCATAAGCTTAAGAAACACTGAACTGTGAAAGTGTTTACTGTATTAAATTTTTCAATTTCAATGTAAATATAGAGATGTACAGAACATTTATAAAGTAATCTTGTTGTATACTATAAAATACATGCTTTATGAACTCATGTGAGACTTGATAATTACACAAGGAAACCTTTTGCCATGATTTCCTCACATTTCATCACACTGTGATAATTATAGTGTTGGAAAAAAGCTCGGATTATTCACTCAATGTAGCAGTGGGGGGTTGATGATCAAAGAACTACATTAAGAATAATAATTAGGTAGAAGTCTATACAGTATGAATCAGTATCAATGTATACACACTTAATAAATTGCCTGGCAAAAGGAATGGGACACATTGTGAAGTCAAAAGCAGCATAATCAGGTGTTGAATAGAACTATTTAGATGCTTTCCCATAGCTCGAAAATGGTAGAGCATGCGATTTGTGCAATTTTATTTTTTATGAATGTGCAGTAAAAGTAGCAGGAAGGATCAGAATTAAAGGTGAAACGGGAGCAAACGTCGCTTGTTTGTAGGTAAAACTATGAACAATGAGGTATTTTTCTTTGCCATGCCTTACAGCACTCTGACACTGTGCTGTGTTCACTGTTACGCGGGTAACACAGGTACAGTCAGTCTGAGGCTCCTCCTCCAGCTGTTGCGTTCACGGCGCCTCCTTCAGGTAAATGTCGGATCCTGCAACGAACATGGCTGCTGCAGTGAAGATGAGGACGTGGAGCTGTCCGACCAGAGGAGTTTTCTTCCTTTGTGTAGTCTTACTCAGCACCGTTAACTCGGTTGTCGCAGCCCCAGAGAGAGGCGTGTGGACAATCACAGTTGTAAATGTGAGTATGTGATTAAATACAGCACCGGGGAGCTAACGTCAGCTTTATTAGCCTTGTTATGCTAGCTGGCTAGCAGATGTGAGAGTGGGGACAGTCGTCTAACCTGCCCTGTAGTAATGGTATCGCGTTATCTACTATTGAATGCGACTTCATATCCTTCATAGACCTTGGGAAACTGCTAAACAGAAACTACACAATATGTCGCTAAGATAGCCAATTAGTGGTTAGCCTTCAGGGGGGGTGCTAATAAGGTTAGCTGTGGCTAACTAGCTGGCTCCAGCTGAGTTAGGCAGCTGGCCAAAGGGTTCTAGCTATTTACCTGAGTTCCCCCATAGGAGTCATTATATCCGTGTGTCCAACCCTACAACTGTCTCTCGACAAACACTTGAGGGGCCACACTCGTGTTTGAACAGTGTGTTTGTTTTTCTTAATCCGCATACTTCCATCATCATCATCTTTCATCACCAACCTTCTTCACATCATTGTTGCATTATGCATGAAAACACACCCTGAAAGTTCATCTGCAGTCAGATCATTCACTCCTCTAGTGTAGAGTCCTCCGTCCTGTTAATCAGTCAAAGGCACAGTTCCCAGACTTAGTCCACCAGGACGCCACAATAAATAATTTAAGTGAGGACTGGTTTCAGTTTGCAGGATTACGTGTTCAGAGAGTCAGGGTGCAAGCCAGAGAGATCATACCTGCGGACAGTCCTAAAGTTTCCACCTCACGTGACCCATGTCTTTCTCACAGACAGGACAAGGACAGCGCTAACTACTACAGACCTCCCGTCCAACCTAAATGACTAATAGGTTCAATAATCTAATCTGTGTGATAAGTAAAACTGATCAATGTTTGAACTCCAGCTCACAAACTTTGTTTACTATTCCACAGACAACAAGACCACTGCTCTTAAAGAAATCTATGTATAAAGACACCGACATTGAATTGAATGGTAAGACATGAAAAATGTGTTCAGGACCTGTCACAGAAATCTTTGTCCTGTTTGTCCCTTGTGTTTATCCTCACTTGCATCTCCATTTTTTTAGTTGTGCATTTTGGCTGTCCTGAGGAGGTGACCTTAACTATTCACTGGTATCTAAAATACTCCCCGTGTCACAATGAATTCAACAATATTGAAGTGAGTACTAAAGCTTAATGTTACTCTAATTATCAGACAATCTGTTTGTGGGACTTGATTGTTTATGAATGCTGAATTGTGACCGTCATTGTCTGTAGGAAATGTATGAGAGAACACAACGGAGCCGTGGGGAGAGCCTGGATCCAAATCTCCTTGGACAAGGAGAATTCATTGAACACAAACACAGTCCTGTTATATGCAACAGTGCATTGCGCGCTTTTCCAATGCTCAAAGTAGGTTTGTTTCAACGTGCTTTTATTGTATATGATTTTCCTTCATATGAGCATCTAGTAATAAACTATATTTTTCAGAAAACCAAGGCAGATCCACGCACGCTTTCACTTCCTGGGGGGAACAGAGTACCAGTAAGATAACATAAATGTTCTTTGACCTTATGGCATAGTTAAAATGTGTTGTTTTGCCATACACAGTATCATAAAATGATGAGTAATGTGTTATTTTTGTAACACTGCAGGTTGTAAATGATACCAGGTGGCTCACTGAAGAGTATGACAGCAGCAGCGCCATGAAGAACGGCAGTGTAAATATCAAAGACAACATCATAGCCACCACATGGAAGGATGGACCATACCTGCTGGTCGTTAAGATTGAGTCCAGTAAACAGGATGCTAACTGGAATTTAACAGGTGAGAAACCAATGTACTATCTGACTGTACTGTATTATCCCCTAATTAGAATGTGACTCATGAATGCAAATTGCAAAACACGTCACAACCAGTAACACATTCCTCATGTATTGGGAAACAATGTGATGCTTGATCTGTGTAATGTGTGGCTTTTGTTTTTTCAGTTAATGTGGTGATGAAAGGCAACCACGGCTACATTTCTATCACAGAGTGGCCTCTCATGATTGTAAGTAGATGATGCAAGTCAGACAGCATGAATTACCCATCTGTGAAATATATGTACATTGATATTAAATGTCCATGATCCTTTCCAGTATTTGTATTTATTGTTTAGGGTTTGTGCATGTTATTAATGAACTGGTTATTTACAGTACAATACAGACTCATAATACGTGTCCACCGCTGTCAAACCTTAACAAATCTCACAGAAGCTGAATTAATAGTCTGTACTCTGGGGAAGTTTTTGGATGAATGGCTCATTTTTGTGGAATGTAGCTAATGAAGACCAACTGCTCCCACATGTGTTGTTGGACTAATCCCCTCACTGTGTGTTTTCAGTTCTACATGGTGATGTGCATAATGTACATCCTGTACGCCCTGCTGTGGTTTGTCTGGGCAGCCTGCTACTGGAAGGATCTGCTGCGGATCCAGTTCTGGATAGCCGGGGTCATATTTCTTGGGATGGTGGAGAAGGCTGTCTTTTGTGCCGAATATGAAAACACTAATGCTGTTGGCTCTGCTTGTAAGGATCTACAGATCTTCCCCAAAAATGTTTTATATCTTTTTTATGAGAACATGTTTGGTTTTGTAAATCTATAAATTTTTTTCCCCCACCCTTACTGTTTCTTTTAGCTTCAAGCTTGTTGATCTTTGCTGAGTTGGTCTCAGCCCTCAAGAGGACTCTGGCTCGATTGCTTATCATTATCGTCAGTCTTGGCTATGGCATTGTGAAGTATGTACATCTTAACACATTGACACACACATACACTTTTGAAAATCAGGCAACAGACATTTTTATTCTCTTTGGTTTTTTAGGCCTCGACTGGGAACAGTGATGCACAGAGTCGTGGGGCTCGGTATCCTCTACTTCGCCTTTGCTAGCATTGAAGGCGTCCTGAGGATTACTGGGGTGAGTAGTCTCTGCAAAATGTCAACAACAAGTTCCCTTTAGAAAAGTTCTCAAAATTTCTTTTTTAATCTGTCAAACACTTAAATACCAAAGGTATAGAAACTGTTTTTTAAACCAAAGGAAACCCAAACACAACCTCAAATCAGAGAAGCTCTAACCAACTTCTGTAAGTTGGTTGAGTGCAAACAGCTATTTGGTTACAAAACTTTAAGTCTCTTGTGATCAGTAAGGTGACATATTAGGTTATCTCCGATTGAAAATGTAGTAGGTTTAACAGTATTACAGCTCTGTGGTTTGTTGTCGGTTTGTATTTTGATGCGAACTAACCCCACAATTTGTGTATTGTTCTTTATTTGCTGCGGGGCTAAAAATCAAGGGGCGAGACAATGGCCCTGCTCTCATTACAGCAATTGCTCTTGCTGTGTGTGACTCCTGTGCCATCTGGTTCATATCCTTCCAGTGTGTGGAACGTGGACAGATTTGTTAATTAATCCAGCCCATGTAGCCTCGCCGGTTCTTGTCTTTTTTGTTGGATGATTGGTGATTTTCTTCTCTGCACTTTGGCAAATGGTTCTATATTTTACGTTCTGTGCTTCCTTTAAAAAAAAAAAAATCTCCCAAACTATCTGTGATTTCTTTCCTCTTTCCTTCCTTTGTGTCCTTTGGTCCTGCTCTGTCCTCCCTTCTAGGCAAAAGACTCTGACTTGGCCCTGCTGGCCAACATTCCCCTGGCTCTGCTTGACTCCTCTCTATGCTGGTGGATATCCTTTTGTGCACCTACAACCTTTCCCTTTGTGGTCCCCCCCTGCTCCTCCCCTCCTTAATGCCAGCCTGAATTAGACCAAGATAGTTTGATTTGCAGCTATCTCATTTCTCTCCCAGATAATTACCAGTGAAAGACCGATGCTAATGTTACAAGTTTGCAGCATGCTGTACTGCATCTCTGAAGAAATGCCCTCACATTAATCATTAATTATCTTCTACTTAAATTTGTTCATGTTTTCTGGTTGGTGGTTTAACTGCTCTTGAAATTTGCAATTCTCACTATTTTATTATCAATAACATTTTGTTTCTATGTCATAAATGGACTGTCTTGGTCTGAGTGGGCAGCAGCGAATGATTTGCATGCCCCACCACATGGTCCTGTGTGAAAATGATATCACTGGTGTGGATGGATGAAATTTATTATTATAATGTTTATCTTTATTTAATTCAAATTTTAATATTTTTTCTGAAACAACAATTGGGAAATCAGAACTAGCCATAAAAGATATTTGAAAAATATATGTGCAGTCAAAAAATATACTTAATTTGTCTGCGTTATGAGGTACTGTAGACTAGATGAGGTAATGTCTATGCTGTTAATGTCTGGTGTCTCATTGTACTGTACCTGACTGTCACACAACAGAGTCACCAGATTGCCTTATTTTTCTGAGTTGGCCAGTCCATATTCTGTCAGAATCACATTAAGTGTCACATTCACTCTGAAGCGACCACTTTATGTTTGTTTTACACATTTGAGCCGGTGTCTGGAAGAAAGAGCCCATTGTTGTATAAACAGGCAGCTGTACCTAAAAATTTGAATTGGATAATAATATAACATGTGGCGGTGTAACATGTCATTTGGTCTCGGTGTAATGTCTGCCACATTTTTACCTTGACTGCCACTAACATTTTTGTCAGTCTGGCACAAACCATCAAGACTCTGAAGCTGAGGAGAAACCCTGTCAAGTTGTCTCTCTACAGGCACTTTACAAACACTCTAATATTTGCTGTCATCGGTAAGTGGTACAACTTTAAAACAATTTACTACACTTGATGGCGAAACTCACGATTTTGAGTTATTTTCATCTATGTACTACAACGTAAGTTTTTCAACTTTTCCCATTCTTCCCTCAAGCTTCCATCATTTTCATCTGTTGGACAGCAAAGAAATTTCGACTAGCAGATTGCCAGTCTGTGAGTATGGTTTTGCGTGATAATGATAAAGAAAAAGGCTTATGACTTAATGATAACACGATCTGTTTCTGTGTAAAGGATTGGATCGAGCTGTGGGTGGACGACGCTTTCTGGAGGTTCTTGTTCTCCATCATTCTGCTCGTCATCATGTTTTTATGGAGACCATCTGCAAACAACCAAAGGCACGACGTACCATAGAACTGTTAAGATAAACCACATGAAGTGAATACAACATGTTCATTCTTTTCTTTTTTAGTTTTAACCACTTAATTCAATCTCCACAGGTATGCTTTTACTCCTCTCATTGATGACTCGGACGATGAGGAGGTAGAGGAGTTCATTGCCTCTTCAAACCTCGGTACGGTAACATCATTCTAGTGTTGTTTTAATCCAGAGCAATGCAGACATTTTGTGTGTATAAATTAATTTCTTTCCTGTGTTTTGTAAATGAATGACAAATCTATTTAATGTATTCATATTTAAATTTACAGCTGAGGGCAGTAAGTTGAGAGCAAACAAAACTGAGATGAATGGCACAGTGAAGTCTCCAGAAACAAACCATGTAAGTAACACAACTGCACACTTTCTGTGATGTAGGTCTGTGTTCATAAATTTAATTTGATGTAGTGTGTAAATTAACACTTTTTGTAAATATGATAAGAGGAGCTGTACAAGTTTGAGAGATGCAACTACTCAAGTGTCCCATATTTCAGCAGATGGCAGTATTTACTTTTTTCGCTCTGTTTCTACTTGTCCAGGATGAAGACTTGAAGTGGGTGGAGGACAACATTCCTAGCTCTCTAACTGATATGTAAGCATCTTATCACGGTTTTATTAATTGATCCAGCATGGTGATTTCACAAGGCATGTGCAATTTTAACTGTCTGTCTTTGGTCCTGTTTGTCACTGCAGAGCTCTACCAGTCCTGCTAGACTCAGATGAGGTATGGATCACAGTATTCACAAAACATGATTCACATACATTGATGATTCACTTACTTGTTTCACTAGAGAAGGTTAGTTTAGACACGAGGAGGTGAGTAGCACTGTCTCAAGTAGCAATATGGAGTCTGACCTCAGGGTACAGAGAATGGTGACTTTTGTGAAAACCTTTCACAGAGTTTAGATTTTTCATTTTCATTATGTTAGCTCCAGTCAATACAAAAAGTTTTTCTTGTCTGCAAGTGTGGGAAAAGCTTAACCCTTGTATTTCAGCATGACATCATGACAACTTTTCCAACCATATCCTTTTAAAATAAGTCTTGTACAGTCAGCCAGACATAGTGTTTTCAGTCAAGCTGTGATGAAAAGTCTGCTGTTGTCCGTCTCTTTTTGACAGTGAGGGAGCACCAACTCCCTCACTAACCATTAGCTAAACCCCTTTTTGTTAAGAAAGGTGGACAGGTTCTCACACACAATTTTCTGTTTTCTTTATTTAATTTACGGTTTCAATATTCATTGAGAAACACAAACAATTGTACTTAGTATTAGAAATTCATATTACTTGAGAATACATTAAAGACATGCTGTAATTTAAGCCATAACCTGGTAGAGTTTGAATCCTTTGTGGAGGCCATCTTGTGCTGGTGCTTAAAGAGGGAGCGAGGCTCAACAATAGCCCTTTTATGTGGTGTATGAGTAGGTGGATCTCCGATTTGATTGGTCAAAGGATGTGTGATGAAAATGACAGTTAATTAAGATGAATGCTGACTGATGTGTAAATAATTTGCGTACTTTGAATGTATAGTATTTATAATTACATATTGAAGAATGAGATGAGGCTTTGTTGGTATGGGCAAACTAAAAAAAACACTGTGTATTTGTTGTTAACCTTTGCAACCCTCCACTCTCCAGTGCTGACCTTATAGGCCAGTTTGAACTGGTAAGGTGGGCTCTCATGCAGTGGACTGGTTAAAGATGAGCAGCACCAGAGCCATTTGAGCTATGTAATGAGTGCAGAGCCTTTTGGGTTTCATTGTGTTTTTTTTTGGAGACTGAAAATAAAAGTCTGCCTAATTTGTACAGCATTACTCCCAGCCGGTGTGATGTTGTTGTTTTTGTTTTTTTGGCCTCCTCAAGTCACTCCATCCTTCCCTGCACTTCATTTGGCGACACTGATGCTGATTTTGAGAGTGAGGAAGAAAAGCTTAACCAGGCTTTGCGAAAGGCAACATTACATTACGTCCTTAACAGTCTAAATAGTAGCAGCATCTCTATCTGAAAGTGAAAACTGAAACTTGATGAACCTAAGCAAAAATCAAACATCTATGTTATTTCCTAGGAAATCATGACGACCAAGTATGAGATGTCGAAGCTGGAGTGAGGCAGGACATTTCCAGCCTTGAGCGGACATGGAGGGGAGAACACAGCAGCTGTGCCCTGACTCTGCAGCAGGGGTTCCTCCGGGATTTCCATTAAGGTGGTGGTGGAGTGCCATTTAGTTTTTCAGGAGATCCTTCTGAATGGCTGGTGCTCTGCAGGGTGGTGCAGGTCACAGTTTAGAAGGACCTCTGCTCATTTCCTCAACTTCCTCAGCGCAGAGAAGTGTACCAGAGGAAGTCTGTGTTTTCTCTGACCAACTGGTTCACCTTTTCCCTTACATGATCAGTTTTGAGCCTTTATTTCCAAAGAGAATGTTTCATTTTATATTAAGTGCTGTATTTATTTCTGTTTATGTTGATGTGAATTTATTTTGGCAGAGAATTAACAACAGTGGGCCTCATGCATGAACATAGTATCAAATATAAATGAAGTGTCTTTTTAAGGGTATTGGTTGTAATAAAATTAGATGCTTATTTATAATGGAGAAAAATTGGAGGTAAACTTCAGTGTGACTGAATCAGTTCAAGCAGGATCTTTCTTTTTATATAAATATGTAATTGTTAAGTTTGCGAATGTTAAGGTATTGTGTAATTTTCCATGTGACCATGCACACTTTTCTGTTACCAGCGTTTGAAATCTGAGACATTAAAATTGAAATAATGTCAATTTGAATAGGATTCGCTCTTACGCACTTTGAAGATCAAAGCTGTGCCTACATGTAGTTTTTTGGATGAGGCTTAACCTGTTTAGTAAATTGAGAGCAATGTGTATAAAAGTGTCGTCCATGTCTCAGATTGAAACTACCCAGCATCCTCAATGTTGATGTGTGACTGATTGTGAGAGGGATGATGCATAAACAAGTAATTTGTACAATTGCAGATGTCACTGGGTTCAGTAGAGTAGAATTGAATTTTAATGTTTTGAATCTGCTGTACATGTGTGGGTGACCCCAGGGTTTGTGTCTTCTGAAATGAGGAGCAATACACTGTATGTATGTTAACATTTCATTATTTATTTGTGTTCCAAGTGTTCTTATAAGTTGGTAAAGTGTGTTCGCCTATGTTTACTCTGTAAGTGTGTTTAAGATATGTGCTTCCATTTCTTAAAATGACTTTGATCCTGAACAATCTCTCGAAATATTAGGCAAAATGTCAAACCGCAGCTTGCTTCATGTTTCTTTGCAGTGTTTGTGTTGTCTTCACAGACACCTCAGTGATATCCATCTGCTTTCAGATTAGTTCCATATGTTTATTTTTATGGTTTTGAAACGGCATGGTCTTTTTTTTTGGCGTCACTTTGGAGTCGAAACACTGTCGTCATCTTCATGTTTGTTGTCTTGAGTAAATGGAACAGCGGGACTTGTATTCTTGTCTGTCTAGGCCATCCCATGATATGACGCACTAGATAAGTTATGCGGTTAGCACAAGCACAAGCTGATCATCCAAATGGGTTTATTACATCACTGTTCTCTCTTTTTTTTTTCTTTTGGTTGGAAACATGGAATAATTGTGCTTATGATGGCAAGCTGTCCTTCTGTTATATAAAACTGCAGACACCTGCAGTGAACCTTGATTATTTGTACAGATGGGATGTGGCTCATTCCTGTTATTTCATAATTCCACAGGTGCAGAGGTGTCTGGATAATATGACTCGACTGTTTTCTTTTTTTAATGGGTGTCGTGAAGAACGGGGCTTTAACTTGTCATACCAGCCTTTTTTTTCCCTCCCTTCCTTCTCAGGAAGTATGTACAGATTAAATATGAAAAGAATACAGGAGAACTGTTTCCTGATCTATGGTTTTCAGTGTTACTTTGGCAATAAAAACACATTATTTTACTACAGAGTTAAAATCTGTTTTTAAAGCTTGTCTCGCAAATACCAGGACGTAGAGAGAGGGAGAGAGAACAGAAGAAACCGTTGGATGAATGGGCTTTTGTGAGGGTAACTGTGATGAATGATAACATGATAATGAAATGCAGAGACTGAAATGCTGAGAGGAACATTTGAACGAAACCCAGTTGCTGTAAATTTAAACCCTGATTTTTTTTTTCTCAAGCCATTAGCCTCTAATAGGGCTTGTGTCTTAGAGGACCGAGACGACATGCAGTGCACAAACAAGGCCACGCATTTGTCATGTCAACATCACACCTTGTTTTGTGGACACTAAACTGGTTTAACCTTTATTTTTATCACTCATACCAGTACCCTTCTCTATTAAAGAAGACAGGCTTTGATATGTGCTGTGGTGTTTTGCTGCAGTATTTGGTTAACAAGTCCAAACATTAAGAGCTCATGTACCGAATTCACAAGTAAAACTAACACAGACTGTTTGTGGAGACAAACAGAAAAACATTCCTCTTTCGTCTTGATAAGAGCTGCGTGGGACCTGAGTCTGAGAGGCCTGGTTCCCTTTTCTACATCTGAATTTGAATCTACATCTAATCTGATGATCAGGCTGCATCCAACGGTTTGTTGCTTGCATCAACTATTAAGTATGTCATTATTAGGGACTGTAATGGTGGAGTACAGGCCTCTTCAAAGTCAGACGGAGACCAAAGTAAAAGGGACCTTCATTCTGCTTTCCAGTGACTCTCACATATTTCTGGACTACCTCCAAACATTTATCCCACATGAAAGATGATCCACAGACGACCTCTCCCCTCTCCTGCATAAGAAAAGTAGAACAAAATTCTTCTACAGTGCCTTTCATTCAGGGCAAACCCACCAGCAACACACGTGTCTCTTTTCCATTTTGATGGAGATTTCATAGATTAAATCTGTTTCTTTTGTTTCTCTCAACAGTGATTTTATGCTTTTTGCTCGCAGCAACAAAGTGAGGAGGATGTTTTAGGAAACTGTACCGTAGCTGAACATTTTACTGCCCCTGGAATTTCAAGAATTTCTGATGTGGAGATTGTTTCCTCCTTTTAGTGGAAAGGTGTGTGTGCTTTTTTTTGCGGGTGGCATGTGACCAGGAGCTTTAAAGTCCGGCTACATGAGGAGGACAAAAACACACTATAGCCCTGTGGCTACATACCACAGCTTTGATGTGTTTGTGCCCATTTCAAGCGGCAGTGCTGACAGTTAACAAAACACAGGAAACTTTGCACTGGTGAAGAGAGGTCAGGTTAAAAAACAAAAAACACTTCAGCGTACTGGTATTTAATGCTCTGTATCTTTGTGTGTTCCCACTGTATGTGTGTTTCTCTTATTTTGTCCAGCCCCTGTGGATAGATTGATGGAGGAAGACCAGAGAGTCAAGTCATCGTGTTTCTACGACTCCGACATAAAACGAGTGTAAACCACACAATGCTGGCTTCGCCTCAAGGCCCTCACTGTATATTTTTATCATTACTCTCCAGCAAATGGCTTGTGTTATGTAGCTCAGCGCTCTCCAATTGTCTCTGGCAATATCCTTCTGCCTGAGAATGGATGAAACATGTGAACATCAAACAGCCTGAGCACAAGCCTTGAAACAAAGGCTGCAATGTGAGCGCTCCTGGTCTGGTTACTGAAGGAAATTAGGCCCACCATTAAGGCACGTTGTCATTTTCAAAGCAATGTGTGCCGTCAGGGCATGTGTTTTGATTCTCACCATCCACTCCCTCCTGAAAGCATGCAGCTCTTCTGGCCCCTTTTATTGCAATGTAAACCCCTGGATGGAGACGGGAGAGGAGTGAAGGAAGTTAAGAGAACACATGTGGTGAACATTAGTCTCTTCTTTCTGTAACACATAGACACACTGAGATATGTTCTTGAAATGTGACAGTTAGTTCCTTGTATCCAAGAGGAGCAGAAATACTGTGAAGCTTCTTTTTGGGGGAAATTGTGTTTGGCATGTATCTGTGGACTCGCTCATATGAAGCACACATTCTTCCTCTCTTAACCTTCTATCCATTCGCTCAGGGAACCTTTTATAGCCAAACAGCGTTCATTGCTGGTTTGCATTTCGCTCATTAAAATTCACTCCTAATGGACGTAGAATGAAAACAAGCAACGCCACATGAACATTTAATAGCACACTGTTCAGCATCAAGTGAAGTAGCCCTAACAAATACTGAAATGTTGGACTGACTTTATTTCAGTTATGCAGAGACAATTAAAATTCCAGATAAATTATGTAGTGCATTGGCAAGCTTGCCAAATCATCTATGGTTCCAAATATAATGAGACTATTTCTCAGTAACATAGAGAATATGAGTAATGGAGGAAATATGCCCAGGTACAGAACTGCATCTACTGTTAAAAAAACAAACAAGTAAACAAAGAAGAAAAAACTCCCTTAGTATAATGATTGGTGCCTTAAACAAAGCAAGCTGGTACAAAACAAAAACAAATATACAGTATATGATGGGAGATAAACATGTGGCGCACAGTATGTTACAATGTAAAAACCAGCAATAATATTTCCAATAAATTAGAGCCACAGGAGCACTAATGTCTTATAGGTATTTATCATCAATAAAGAGTGGGCAGTGCATCAGCCCCAGGGCCGAACCCTGAGCTACTCAGTCATGTTCTATAATGGACATAAACATATAGACATAAAGCAACAGTAATGAATGCCATGCATTCAGACTCAATCGGTCAAACATCATCCTTCATAGCTCAAACTGACACTATTTAAAGAAGCATCTGTGATGTTTTTGGCCTATATTGATATATATATCTTCATAAAGTGGAAATAGACAACTTTTTGTTTTAACTTATCATTATGAAGTTAATGATGATTGCACTATGTAATGGCTATGAGACTGGAAGAAGAATGATGACACCATTTTCTGTATTTAGATTAGTTCCCTATGTGCTTTGCTTTCACTATTGGAACTTTGTCTGTCAGAGGGAATGAAGTTATAAATATATCAGTTTACAAGCAATTGTTTTGCATCTGCTACTGCGTAACTTAAATGGACAGAGGACAGTGCTTTGGTTTTCAGTAGCTTTCCTCGGGTAATGGAAATAGTCAACTAGAGAACAACCAGATTAAATGTGGTAACTCTACATGAGCCCCATTGTCAGAGGAGACAAAGTAGGCAAAGAGAGAAACTTAGATGGAGATTCACTTGACTGAGATATCCACAATCAGACCGGGGCAGAAATTCAGCCTTGGACTCATTCACTGGGACCACAGAGAACGACGATAAAGAGACTGACTGGGTCGTTAAAAGCTTTATGGAAGGTCCAAGAGCCCACCAAGATTTGTCCCAGTGGTCCTGATATCCAGTCCAACTATGGAAAGAGCTGACAGTAAGTGGAAAACCTGCCTACTTAATAATACAACTGGATTTCTTGGACTCTGCCTTAATCACAGGACTGAGATCAAAATTTGAAGTTGTTTTTTTTGTGCTGTAGCCAGGTTGATAGCTGAACAGTTAAAAAGCTGTCTATTGTCACTTTAAATAGTCTAACACTCTCTTTTGGCAATTTGGCCACTGAACAAATGTTGGCCTGTGATTGGCTGCTCAGACACATTAATTTCTGATAGGGGATGAAGGAATGCTATCAGAGAGAAAACTCAGTGCCCATTACGCACTCGTCGCTGTTCCTCTTTACCTTTCTCTTTCTTGTCTTCCTTCTTTCAAACCTTTGAAACTCTTAGAAGTTGTAAGGTGAAACAAGAACATGGACCCTGGCCACATGCTTGGCCTGGAATACACGGTCGCTGTACTCAGACATGTCCACATCAATGTTGATCTCCTGTGGCCCGCGCAGCTGCTGGACCAGTATCAGCTCACCAGTCTGTCTGTCTGAACGCTGCATGACGAAGATCCCTTGGGAGTTTCCGCCCACTATGCCAAAGCGCAGGCTGTCCGGCCCCGTGCGTCCGGGCGCTCCCGCGGTAGCCATACGGAAAAGCGTGGCAGGAGTCTGCAGGTTGGAGGGCAGAGAAAGGTAGTGGAAGGACACGGTCTTCGGAGCCAGGTGGCAGGAGCGGCTGTCCATGGGGCAGGGGTTTCTCTCACACTGACTGCAAGACAGAAATGCAGCCATTTTAAGCCAGGGCCATTACAGGACAAGGTGGTAAACTGTTTCCATTCTGTTTGCATGTGTTTAACAGTTGTCATGGAAAAAATGTTTAAAAATTAATCCATCCCATTGAGAAAGTACTCAGAACTAAATAGAAGTGGCACATATACATACAGTACATTTGAGGTCAAGTGTCCTGAAGCATTGAATCATGACTGAGTTTTTCCTGTTGTGGGTAGAACAACAAGAAACAGAGTGGATGACATAACTGCCCTCATACAAACCCTGCAGGTCACCATCTTACCTCTCCTCTCAAAAACACTGGGTTTGTCTAGTTCTCAGTTTCACACTGCATAATAATAGAATACATACTCTACCAATGCATAAACTAATTGACATAGACTACAAGAAGATTTTTTCCTTCATATTATATCATCATATTAAAAAGACATGCTTCTGGTTTTCCAAAGACATTAAAATTTTATTTCATTTTTATTTCTTTAGTTGAGATCACACCATCATCTGCAACATGTTTTTTTTTTTTTTGCAGCTGTTAGTTATTTCCTTTAAGCATTGCACTGTGGGACATTCCACAAGAAAATGATTTCATAAGCACACTGACACCTGCAAATATACTTTTTTCAGTAATTTACTTCCTCAATGATGCAGTACACACCTGCAGAGCATTAGTGTGTAATATATAATTGGATCACAGCTACTGGCTTTCTTAATTTCCAACTTTCTTCCTTTTTGCAAGTTTTTTTTCCTTAAACATTTATCCATCCCTTCAGCTGGCAGTGGAGCTGTATTTCACCACATTGATGGTTCACTAGAAGCAGACAGAGCTTTGTTTCATGCCTTTAACTGAGGCAGCTTGCTGATGACTGGCAAACACAGAGATGGAAGTTGTGATACCTCCAAACATTGGTCAGTGCACAGACGTTCGACTTGGTTTTAAAGAACAAAGAATGACGTCACTCAGCGAAGTTCAGCTGAGCATGCATGTTCTTTGTCAGTAATAATTTGCATCTCTATGATACAGCTTTAACCACAACCCTTTTTTATTGTCATTGTTTCTATTAGTCATGGTCACACGGTATTCATGACTGTGAGATCCGGGAACATGGTAGTGTCACCACAAAGACTGGGAAAGAATCTCGTGCAGACAGGGTTTACCTAAACCGCTTCAGTTGAGAATAAAACTGAAAGAGAATGCACTCGAAATGTCTCCCACTGCACTGCAATAATATGAGCACACGACTTCAGCAAGTACATCCAGTCGAAGCTAAATCAGGACATTGGTGGGCAAACTGTGGTGGATGTTTACAACTGTTTTAGTTATGGTTTAAGCAGCAGTCTTCAATTTCTTCTTCAAGTTTGGTTACCTTGGCCATTAGTGCTGTTGTTGAATTGCCAGATCTCAGCAGTTACCACGGTGACTTCAATGTTATTTCTATGTAATGTTATAGCAATGAAGTCCCAGCTTGAATGAAAAACTTAAGCAGTTCATCTGGAGAACTTCATCTGGAGGCTGTAACATCAAGCTCAACTGCACCTCTGCAGTGACAGTTCTTTCTCACCACCACATCCATTAGAGTCTCAGATGTGGCTTTAATTTAATATGTTCAGGGTCATTTCAAAGTTGATGACACTTTCTTGCTGAAGATGTGATCTGATGGTTTCTTTTTTCATTAGATGTTCTATCGCTGACAGAACAAATGACAAAGATCTGTGCTGGATCTACTTACAAAGGAGATGTCTTGACATAGCTGACGTTGCCATGAGAACGGGGACACTCTGGGTTGACGCACTGAAAGCCCCCACCCGTGTTGATACAAGTTGTCCCTCGGCTACAGTTGTGCTGCTGGCTTAAACATTCGTCCACATCTGGAAGACAAAACAGCAGAGGCATGTAAGAATGAGAAGCAGGGAAAGAGAGAGAGAGACAGAGAGAGAGAGAGACTTGCCAGACTGACTCCCTGCTTCCTGGTTACCACAGTCTGAGCAGGGGGTGCTGTGCTCTGATTGTTTATTTGGTTTTTCAGTTTAGTCTCCCACAAACGCCTCATGTCCTAAAGATCCCTTCTGCTGGGAAAGGGTGAGGTCATTCATTCCACTGGCAAGCACTGTAAGCTTCAGAGGTGCTAATGAAAGTAGTACCCAAGACCGAGAGACACCTCTGCAGAAACTAAAAACTCTGCTGCTAAAAGGCTCTTCGTCTTTTCTTAATCACAGGTATTTCTCTCTCGAGAGAGGAACATACCCAGCCAGATCTGCGGCCAGGATCCCTGTGAATGAGCCTTTGTCCTCTGTTGCTTCTTGTCACTCACCCTCACAGCTCCGCCCATCTGGGAGCAACTTGTAGCCGCTGGGGCAAGAACAGTGGTAAGAGCCGGGGACGTTCACACACTCGTGGATACACAGCTTCCCTCCTTGGTCCAGCCGGTACACTTCACACTCATTTACATCTGTCAGGAAACAGAAGAAGAAATTCATGTACTTGGGCGCCTTAAACTTGCATCACATAACCCAACAAAGGCATCCTGTGTGTAGAAATAACTTGTAGGGAGGAGGTGTATGGGATAGGTAATAATACACATCATGCAGTTTACAACTGAGGTATGTTGCTGTCGTCAGTATTTAGATCCCTCGGCTTTGCACTTTGCACTTTCTTGAACATAAACACATTTACAGCAAGTGCACGGAAACGCCCATTTCAAAATGTTACTCAACCAATTACATCTTAAAAAACAACTGAACCTGTGACCTAAATGGATGCTAATCAGCTTGTGACCTCCCGAGAGGATTATTTTGTTTGTCACCAACTGGCTCTACAGATTACTCCCATTTGTAACCATATTAATTTCTAGAGGAGTAAATGATTCAGGTATTCAGAGATCTAACATTTGCCCTGCAGCGATGACGCTGAGCAGCGTGAGGGGGGAACTGCTCCGTATCTGACCCTGCCCCCCCCGTGA
The DNA here is from genome assembly GCA_900303245.1 of Selene dorsalis. NCBI lineage: Eukaryota > Metazoa > Chordata > Actinopteri > Carangiformes > Carangidae > Selene > Selene dorsalis. The sequence goes on from OMNW01025207.1 coordinate 68,979, forward strand.
GGAGGAGCAGCAAAAGGGGAGAACGTCCCAACGGGGATCAGTTAAGTAACACCTGATTATAGCTCACCCTGACAGATGCTGTTGTCAGAGGTGCCACTCATGTGAAAGCCTGCATCACAGCTGCAGTGCTGGGCTCGGTTCACCTGGGCACAGCGAGGTCTCCGGCTGAATGCCGGATCGTTCACAACACTCCACTCAGGTGGTGCTGCAAAAGTGGAGGAAATATGAAATGTAAAGACCTGCGGTAATATTTGACCTAAAGCAGAACACACTGTACACACAAATACACAGTGGTAGATCTCAGTTTGAATATCAGACATTTATTTTGAGGGACTGACCTGTTTGTGTATGGTGCTGGCAGTGAGAGCCACTCCAGTTCTGGGGACAGGTGCATTTGTACTGGTTGACACCCTCCACGCAAGTACCTCCATTTTGGCAGGGATTACTTGCACACTCACTTATATCTGTAGGTGCAGAAGAGAATTAACTTCTTCAGTGGTCCACAGTGATTTTTGACCTGAATTCCAGGTTCTTATATAACATACTGACACATCTGAAAACCTGACCAAAATCATGTCAAATAAAAAAAAAATCAAAAAACCTGAAAGAGAAAAAAGATGGTTAAATTAGATCTTATTCGAAATAATATGAAAAATAGTTGAACTGCAGCAGAAGTTGCTTCATTTTTCACTGGAAAGCAGATGACTGTTAAAAAGATACATGAAAGAGGTTTCTGTAAGTCTTTCCTGTCTACCATTCATCCATGGAGCAGGAATGAGAGTCCACCCCATTTGATAACTGATACCTCAGAATGAGACACTGGTACTGTAATTATGGACACAATATGCCAACTGTAAGTCATCGATGCCCTTTAATTTATTCCATTTGTGGAAAAGCAGCAATTCTAATCATTCATCTTCTGATGTCTATAATTATTAGTGTAATTACAGAAATCCATCTGCATCTGCAAAGTTGAAAGTTTATGTTGCTGCTGTTCGTACTCCATCAGCACTGTAAAACCTATGAGAATAAAAATAAAGCCTTAGTTGTTTTAAAATATGAAGAATGACTCTTTCAATACCATTGCAAAGATTTTCCACAAATATTTTCATCTTTACAGCAGTTCTGCTTGTTTTTTATACACGTCTTCACAAAATGTTTACAGTCTCCAATTTAACATGTAGACATTGGTATTTCAATAATGCCTTTGGCTGTGAGTGAGAGCACAGTAGTGTTGGAAGAGACTAATGTTGTGATACTTGTAGCAACTGAAATCAGTTAACTGGTAATTAGTGTTAATTCACTCACCAACATAATGTTTATTGACTTATTTGTAGCTGCTTGTGTATGGTTAATCAGACCCCAAAACAGTGGCCAGCAAGATGATAAACCTGTACAAAATATCCTCTCACTGAAAAATGGAAATACTATAAACTGCAAACTGTTGACAACAACAGAGGTGATGCTAATTGGTGGTCAAGTGGCTGCTCTGAAGCATGTTCTGCCCCTCAAAGGTAGGAAACCATTGGATAAATAGTACATCATGCCTTGTGATCTTTGCTTCTGTAGCCAGCTCTGAGAGTTGTGCAGATGGTCTCTGCTGCTCTTTAAGCTCCAGGGCTGAAGCCATCGTATACTGGATGACAACCAATCCCTTTTATGTTTATTTGGCTCGCCCCAGGAGTCACCACAAGGCTATAACATGAAAAGGCCCACTTCAATCTGCTAAATATTTTTAAACTCTTTTTAACTTTAAAGTTTTCAGACTGTCAATGCTGCTTTTTAAGCATGACTAAATTTAGACCTCTTGTGCAGGGCTGAAAAACATGAACAGGGATAATACTGTGTCGAGTCAGGCTATTTCATGTTGGTTTAACCATTAATGTCAATAAACATACGCACATGTTTGACTGAGTGTGCCACTTGGAATTTTTGGATGAATGCCACTGGCAGAGACTGAAGAGGCTATCAATAGCATGCTTAGCATACTTCTGTGCTATCAGACCATGGTGTGGGTATAATGTCTGGACCTAACCCCGTCCATTGGGACTGCCGTCAAAGAACTGGGGAAACATGAGCAAGAGAGGAGGTGGTGGCGGGGCTTACAGTAGCTCAACCACTGCTGTTCATGAGGAGCAGAAACCTGGAGGGGAAGGCTCCCCCACAGTGGAATGCAGTACAGGTGTTTTTCTATGTTCAGAGACATTTAATGCCATTTTAACGAGGGCTTCATTCAGGATGGAGGAGTTCCAGCCCTCCCAAAGAAAGGCTCTTTTCTTTGCATGTTATCTGTGTGGATGCGTTTGAGGAGGTCAGTCCCTTGCTGCCAAGGTTTTAGACACTGTCGCTCTAAATGGGTGTGGAGATTTTTGCTCAGCAGTGAACAATGCACAGACATAGCAGTCCTGGAACAAAACAGCCCCCCTAAATCATACATACAGGCAGGCAGTGGATGTGTGTTTGAATGGGGAAAAGTACACTTGCCCCACACAGAGTCGGAAATCAGGCAGAAAAATAGAGCTGGGACAGCTGTATCTTGCTGAACAAACCGTAAACTCCCAGGGAGACTCACCTTTACATGCGGCACTGACGCCAGTCCAGGTACCATTATCCCGGCAAACACGTGTGGCAGAACCGACAAGATGGTAGCCCTGGGAACAAGTGAAATGGACCTCATGTCCAACAAAGTACTTTGAGCCAAACCTGGTACCATGAGCTGGGGCTTCCAGAGAGGGGCAGGTGGTGGGAGCTGTGGGAGAGACAGAGACAGCACGAGAGGAAGGCTGGTCAGATGTGGAGTAAGCCTCCCGACATCCTCTGGCATTCTCTGCCTGGGGATGTACACGTGTCACTGGGTAGTGGAGAGCCTTCATGGGAAAGAGTGGTTCAAATGCCTCATTTACAGTCAATCAGCAAAGGACCGGCCACTCCAGTGAGTCACAATCACATCAGCAGCCAAGTGCTATACCATGTTGCATGTTCTGGAAAGTTTGCTGCTTGCATAATTTAAAACGTAATTATATTACATAACAGTGTAAATGCATAACATTTTTGACTTTGATGAGATGTCTATGCTTGCACCAACTTGGAGGATTGTGAGAAAATGTTTCCTATTTTTCAGCTTCAGTTGAAACAGTACATTTCAGATAAGGCTTGCATCGCTGCCAGACCTCAATCATGTCCAGCTCATGTTTGCAGAATAAGTGAAATGAATGAGATTTAAAAAAAAAAAAAAAAAAGGAGCTGAGCAGATGGGTCAGGCTACAGAAGAAAACACTGTGGGCAATATGTATTAATCTCCTTTGAAGAAGATACATTAACTGTAACCATAAATTGATTTGATCACTTAAAGCAGGTGGTGCATTCATATGACTCTTGGCTTTTCATTCTGTCAAATCTTCATTGCTGCAAATGTGAGACATCGGCTTCTTCCCGTCTTGCCAAGTACTCTCCACAGAGTTATGGACTGCACTGGTCCATCACTAACAAATTGGCCGGACTGTCTGCTGCCAAACAACACAATTCCACAAATCCACTTCCTCTGTCAAGTGCCCAGCTCTGTAACTGAGATGGCCTCATGTTGGATGAATCTGTAATCCCATTAAACAAGAAGCCATCTCTCACTATTTAATGCCACTGACAAAAAAACAACAACAAAAACAAAAAAACTTCTCACTTGAAATGTTGTGAAATCAATTCTTGGAATTTTCATTTGTCTTTAACTTCGTCATCATTCACTAAAATAACATTCGGTGAAATCCTTTTTGTTAAAATAAATGCATGAAATAATCGAAATCAGAGCTGATGAAATGATGTTTTACATTTTACAAAGTTCTACAACTTTATTGTGTGTTTTATGATCACTGGTGCAAATCTAGGCTGTGATTTTGCATGTTTATTTATGTAAAAGTATTTTCTACTTGAAATATTGATGCTGATGATATTACAGTAGAGCATACTGTATGTATTTTCTATGACAGCCTTTAAAATTCTTGCATGATGTGTGAAATATTATGGTGAAATATGTACATTCCTGCATATCTCACAGTCGAAACACCTGTGCATTTCCCCTTAAGACAAGTAAAGATGATTATGACAACTAATATGACAACAAGTGGGGCGGTGTGCATTACTCACCAGCTGACTGGTCTGCTTGAGGTAACTTGGAGACAGAGTTCTGAAGAGCTGCCAGCTTTGACTTCATGATCCTCAGACCCTCTGTAAATCGCATCTCCTGGCCTTTCAGAAACTTCTCCATTTGACGGAGCACCCCAACCACCTGGTGCTTATCCATGCACGTCTGTGAAGAAAGCGTGAGCACCACGAGCAGAATTAAGCGCTGTAAAAGGATCATCCTGGCTAAAGTGTTTCTAAAATGCAATGACTCTCCAGCAAGAAAAAAACAAGCTCAGTAGTGAAGGTTCTCTCAGTTATATAAAAAAACGTGAGTGATGAATAAACATTAATCTGCAGCTGCGGAGCATGATGTCACTGAAACCAGATCCATCTTATTGGTTGACACATGGTCGTTAAGGTTTTCATTGAGTTTTCATTGATATCAAAATACATTACGTAACACTGCCAGGTTATATTAGTGACATGTTTTTTTTATTCGGCTGGGATAACACAGCAACTCATGATTGCTTTTACTTCCAGCTTTCTGCCGTTTTCCATTGGACCTCATTGCACTCACATTTGAGATTTTCAAGGCCTACCATCTCTCTTCTTCTCTCCCTCACCTCTTTTCCGCTTACTACCACAACTCCAGTGGCAGACACAGCTGGACAAAAGCTGTCTGGCAGATGTCACTGGGACCTAAGTCCAAAATGCTGTTCCTCTGTATATTTTGCATGGTGGTAGGAAGGCATATGCTCATTGGATAATCCTGAATGGGCAGACTGAAAACAGCATGGGTGCCACTAGCAGTTACTTGAGGGAGAAAGCTTGTCAAGCCATTACAAAGTTCCTTGGAGAAAGTGCCTCTAATCCTTTGAGGAGGGTTTATTAATCACATGCTCATTGGAACAATTTCTCTGTGCGGCATGCCTTAAATTCCTGCACTGACATTTTTAGGGCTCTGTACCATAACAACTCATTTCAATACATTAAAATTCACATTGTGCACTTAGTTTAGACCTGTGCGGTAGTAAGAGTTCAGAGCTCCTTTTTTTTTTTTTTTTACCTGCCCCAGGCAAAGGGGAAATGCCACCAGCTGACAAGACATGAGAGGATTCATATCCAGATGCTACAATGTTTTTGTTTTTTTTGAAATTCAAAAAATATGAAGTCATCTCTCCAGCAGAAACTGTAGAATGTGTTCACAAACCCTGCAGACTTCTTGTGTCATTTAGCCCTACCACAAAACCACAAGTAGCCTAATGCAAGCCAGAATAAAAAAAAAAAGACAAACAAACATGTGTTACTTAATTTATTAAGATATCACCAATTACTTTTGATTAAATAGACCTGAATTAATATAATTTCCTATACGTACACACTTAATTGAGTCAATTTTTCATCTCACTGAACAAGTGAGTTGTTAACATGAAGTCAGTCACTCTTACCTGGACGGCAGCATGTCCACTCTGGATGGATGTTAAACACAGCAACAGCAAACACCTGCGTCGAAAAGACAGTGCCATCCCTTAAAGTCCCGTATCAATACTGTTGATGCTCTCCAAGATTTAGAAAGTGCTTTGATTTTGGGTTTGTTTTTTCTTTCTATAGTGATTCGATAAATATCCCCTCTTAAACAGTTTTCTCCTGTAAACTAAAGCCAAACAGTCAAAAGAGTCTGGAAGATGCTCATCAGGTGTCTGAGATGGAGATGCGCTCCTGTCTCTGGAGCTGTGGACAGTTCAACCTCTGCGCTCTGCACGCCACCTAAATTTCCTGCAGCAAGAATCCCTCCCACCGAGATACTCCCAAACACTCACAAGTCTCTCTCCTTACATCTCCCTCACTGCCTGCCACTGACAGGGAATAAAGCCTGGTAAATTACACTAATTATACTATTAAAGTCCTTCTTGTTTACACGCTCATTAAGGGTAAAAAAAAACAAGTAGAGTAGTCTCCTTTCCCTTGGAAACTCGCCGACTCTGGATAAGACTACATTCCCGAAACATGTCATTAACTGAATTGCCTAAATGACCAAGGTATTTATCTGTAATAAAGCTATATTGTTGACTGCTGCAGCTACTTTGCAGTTCACTGTTAAAGCTACGTTGTTTGGTTTACTAGAGGTGTATATTCGTGTTGAATATACACCACGTTACACACCGCTCGACGTGTAAGCTGGTTAGCGTCACATCAACAGTGGACGGAGGAGCCTGCTGGAGCGTGAACAGTGGAGTCGGAGCGCCACCTGCTGTTACCTGACGGGACTGCACAAGCCCTCCCAATGCTCGTGCACCTCGTGCGTACGCGCGCGCGAGTCCGCCAGCGTACTGATACAAGGAAATAAATACGTCGCTACTAATAAAAAACAGTGAACGTGAGCTGTTTTGCCTTCAAAAAATAAGATAAAGTCGAGTTATTATAACTGCGTAATAACCACGGGCTCGGAATGAAACATTGACAAATGAGGAAACTAAACGTCGTATACACTTCATTGTTGCAGATGTTGAACGTAACTGACGTTGCTGTGAACCAATGAGAACCGCAGGTGTCTTTACCCGAGCGACATTTGACCAATCGCTGTTGAGGGTTTGTTGTATGCAAGTTAGATAGATCCGGGCAGGACTATATATACGTGGAGGAATACATAATAGAGGAATGTGTTGCAGAACTCAGAAGCCATTTTGAGATGATGTCCCTGTTGAGAAAGCCTATGAAGATGCTGAAATCAACGAGCATGGTTACATTTCTGTCTGTTTCTCCCTCCGTCTCCTCTATTTCACCATGGCAGCTGTCAACCGACGGGACATTAGCAAAGCGGGGTATCAAGCTGTGCTCACAGAGTTAAAACGTCATTGAAATGAAAGAGGAGAGTGTCTGTTTACTGTCTCTGTCGAGACATGTAACACCGTGAGTTTTTTCCAGTCTGAAATCTTCCAGCATCTCTCACAACCCAACGTCTCCTTGAGTGACTGTGTTAATTCACTCTTGTACCGGAGAGAAAGGGAGGCAGATCCGTTTTCCAATGGCTTCTGTGAGCCTTGTTTCCAGTCCCCCAGCCCCTGTTCTTGACAAAAACATGACAGACTCTGAGCTTGCAGGGGATGAAAGGTCGAGTAACATTCTTGTGCAATTGTTAATACGCTCATCTGTGCGTTTCAGTGATGTGGGTCTACATGTTTGTGTTACTGTTTTCTTCTTTTAACCATTAATCGCAGGGCATAAGAGCCATTTCCACGGTTTCCCCCTCCAAAATCTTTGCATGCCTCTTTGGTGCAGTTGAATAATGCTGTCCAATATAGCCTAGATATACCATCTCCGTGTCGACAAGACTCATCCATGATCATTTCCATGCAAGATCGCAGACCTCATCGTATGTGTTGTTGTGGCACTGGGATGGGTTCATGGCTTCATTGTTGCCATCTGCAGGAGACCATGCAAATGACTATGATGTAAATGCCACGCCCATCCTTGTTCTGTAGTCCCCCTACCGGGCTCACGGCAGTACTGCTGAGACAGGGTTCACACAGGGTTGAGGTGTGCTGCTGCTGCTGCTGCTGCTGCTGCTGGGTTTAGGCCATGCCTGCGTCCTTGTGAATGCTTTGTGGTCTGAGGACAGGACTCTCAGATCGTGTGAACAACGGGTTACTGCAGATGATTTAACTGATTTCAACCGAAGAGGAAGAATCAGCTGGTGTTGGTGTTAAGTTGGGGAAAATCTTGAGTGCACTTGTCACCTTTGATAGGTTTAAACCTCTGATTTAAATCCTGAAATTGAGTCAGAAAGGTCATGCAGAAGTCCAGTAGGAACCTCAGGTGTGGCTGTAGAGTAAGGGCGTTGTGGTTTTATGTGCTTTGTAGTATTACTTTATTGTAATATGGCATTACCGGAAAATGTATGTTATTTCCCTACATTGGCTGTGACTCCTGAGCTAGGTGTAATTACAGTTAAATATGAAAATAGGAAAGTTAGGATAGTTTTATGCTATTTTCAATTCATTTTGGAAAATTGTCATGGTGGATTTTGAGGTCTCTGCTGCGAAGTAAAGTTTAGGTACAGTATCTTTGGCTGATTAGGGTGTCAGGTTATAGCCTGACCTGCACTGGGGTTAATGGGAGAGGTAATGTCTGTGGAAACAGACTATGTGGGGGGATATTTTCCAAGGTTTGTGGTGATTTTGCTTCACGTTTGCATCTGCAATACATCTGAAAAGCAATGTAATGAAAATGACATCCAGGCTTAGGAAATGTTACTTTTTAGAAAGCACTTATAAATAAAGTCATTGGTCTGTATTGGTAATATGATTTAACACTATGTGATAATTTCAATTTTAAATATTTTAATCATAGTGGCTTTAAATTTGGACCAAATGTTAAGAAATGTTGCCATCTTTAAAAACAGTGGCACACAGGACAGCAGCAAACTAATACAAAGATGTCTTCCAGAATTAAATTTATGTATGAACCATTAAAATGATAGATGTTGTATGTTTAAGGATCAATATTGCTGTATTCCGATGTCCTGCATCAGATACATCCTGTCTAATATTTCTCGGCTGTTAAATGTTTTCAGTCATAGTAATTGTTCCTATCGGTCTACTCTGGCCTTTCAAACAGGTGGCTTATATTCCACATAAAAATGTCTCTCATTTTGCTGTTTAAATGAGAGTAGTTCACTCTGTAGAGATGGTTGACCTTTGTCACAAAAATTTTTAAATCTTAGAAACAGATTTCCGTACGTCACACTTAACATGTTTTCCTTTATGTAAAGTAAATGAATAACCTTAGAAATAGACATTCTCATAGATTTTGCTCAACCTTAATATGAAATTAATTTGGCTTCTCTAAAATGAATGCACGCTGAAAATAAAGGTATAACCTTGAATTATTAATACAATGTTTTTAGTACAGGAAAGGCTGAAGGCATAATGGAAAATGTCTGGCATGATATTTGGTATTTTGTTCCAGTTGAAGGGAAAATACATTATAGCAGTTTAAAAAAAAATCATCTTCATTTCTTATTTAATTATTACAGCAGGTTCATGATTTGCTCATGATGTGAAAAACATATTTTCATTGTCTCAGGCTGACAAAATACAACATCTAAACCCTCAGTTGCACTCACTGAACCGACTTTTCGTCTCTTTAGAGAGGACGGTGAACTAGAAGATGGAGAAATAGATGACGAAGGGATTGGAATTGAAGAGGAAAACAAAGAAGCTACAGAGGTGAATGAAGAAAAAGAGAAAGAGAGGGACAAGGAGAAGGAGAAGGAAAAAGAGAAAACTAAAGAGAAAGAAGAGAAGAGTCACAGACACTCCAGGAAAAGATACAAAAAGACCAGAGAGAAGAGGCGGTCTAAAAGGAGGAGACGGGACAGACAGAAAGTAAGATGCCTTTATACTTGTTCTTCCAACATAATATCTCTCAGTGCTACTGCGGTGAGGCCATGAATGTGATCTACTTAGACTAATTAAAAAATTCACTGCAATGTTGTGCACTCTCCTCAGCACCACTCCCCCTCCAGCAGCTCCAGCTCTGACAGTTATGACTCTGACTACGACCGACCAGAAAGGCCCAAAAACAGGAAGAGCCAGGGGTCGATCCGTGACTCTGATGGTCAGCCCTCTCAGGTGAGTTCAGCTCCACTGGCAATGCTAGCTCTTATTATCCATATAAGCATTATTGTCCAACTCTCTTCTCCTTGATTGTTGACCTGCCAGCATGGGAGGGATTCAAAGGGAGGCCACGGCAACACGCAGAAGTCCCCGCCACACAAGAGCAGCGATTTTGACAAATACAGCGATTACAGCGATGACAAGTACGACTACGATGAAGAGGAGGATGATTATGACGATGACATGTCCGAGTATCAGGCAAAAGATTCATCAGCTCCGATTCAGGGAAGGGGACGTCATGTTAAAGACCAGATGAAGAGAGGAGGCATGAGGGGGATGAAACAACAACACTGTACGAAAGCATTCTTAAGTTTTCACATAACACATATAGTGATTCATCTGATAGGTTTTTGATCACTTTCTCCAAAATGTCTTTTTCAGTTGGGCAGAGGGGGAGAGGCAGGGGGAGTGGACCGGGCAGAGGACGCGGGATGCTTAATAAGAACAAGAAGATGAAGGGCAAAATGTGGGGGGGACGTGGACGAGGCCGAGGGGGAGATCAAGGAATGGAAGACATGGCACTGGTAAATAAAGTTCAGCCAAGTACTAATATTATATCACCATTTGTGGCCAATGGGCTACATTTGTACAGTGCTTTCCTACTGCAGGCATAGTGAATCAAGCAACAGTGTCGTTAGTGTCCACATCTCAATGTAATATGGATATTTGGAAAGTAGGTGAAAGAAAAGCAGGACTTCCATTTTACTGTGTATTACAAATTAACTGGGAACCAGGCAAAACTAAGACCATGTCCTTTTGCTGACTTTGTGACACAGGATGGAAAAAATCCTACTGGTTTTCAGAAGAAACGTCCAATTATGAGCAAGGAGTTTATCAATCAACATACAGTTGAACACAATGGTAGATACATCTGCAAGTATTTCCTGGAGGGCCGATGCATCAAGGTAAAGCAGTACTAACACCACACAATAGAACTATGTTGATTTGAGATGGGTTTTTTTAATTATTCTGTTCTGCTTAATATAACTCTATACTTTTTATAATGTTCACTTTAGATTTTTCTGTTTTTACTTCTCTTCAATCTGTAAGACATCTTCCATATGAATAATGTTATTTTTATTTTATTTTTTATTTTTTTATGTTCTCTGGCTTCTTGTAATAATGGGAAATATGTGGGATACACAATGGCCCTCCTAATTGCAAGATAAAATGATTTTGTTTTCCTCCAGGGGGAACAGTGCAAGTTTGAACATGA
>OMNW01025207.1:80008-94865 GCA_900303245.1 Selene dorsalis
AGTTTATCAATCAACATACAGTTGAACACAATGGTAGATACATCTGCAAGTATTTCCTGGAGGGCCGATGCATCAAGGTAAAGCAGTACTTACACCACACAATAGAACTATGTTGATATAACCCTATACTTTTTATAATGTTCACTTTGGATTTTTATGTTTTTACTTCTCTTCACTCTGTAAGACATCTTCCATATGAATAACGTTATTTTTATTTTATTTTATTTTTTTTATGTTCTCTGGCTTCTTGTAATAATGGGAAATATGTGGCATATACAATGGCCCTCCTAATTGCAAGATAAAATGATTTTGTTTTCCTCCAGGGGGAACAGTGCAAGTTTGAACATGAGCTCGTCGTGCCAGACAAAAAAAAGGAACTCTGTAAATTTTACCTCCAAGGATACTGCAGCAAAGGAGATAATTGCATTTACATGCACAATATCCTTCACTAATGACAAGTGTTTTTAATTACATCTGTCTAATTGCATCACGTAATGAACAACAGTGTCATTATGCCTTTTAATTAGTCCTGTTCCTTAACCTGTGACTGCACATGAATACCCGTGTAAGTTCTTTCATACAGGAGCCAAATGTTACCAGGGGGACAACTGCAAATTCTCCCACGAGGCTCTGACTGATGTTACCAAAGAGTTGCTTGATAAGGTCAGACATGAATAAAAAAAAAGAAAAAAGATTCGATTTTTTCTTTTTTAAAACACGTAATTTCTGAGAGACTCTGAGCTCTGATGGAAGATTTGTCTGATTTTTGCTCTGTGCACTCATTTTTCAGATCATTAACACTGAAGAGGAGAACGCCCGTGAGGATGAACTGGAGCTAGAGGACCTGAGAAAGCAGGGTATTGCCCCACTTCCAAAGCCTCCTCCTGGGGTGGGGTTGCTACCCACTCCTGGTCAGAGTAGTCCTACAGATGCCTCTTGCCAAGGAGGGAAGAAGATCCCCTCCCTGTTTGAAATCAAAGTCCAACCTACTGTGGACTTGGCTCAAAAAATTGGTCTGAGGTAACCAAAATAATCTGTAATAAAACTCTACAGTGTTCTTGGAGCTTATCCTCAACCTAATTTTGTACTTTATTTTTCAGTGGATCCAACTACTCCCAGAATCAAACAGAAGGTGCTAACCAGTTTAGTGGCACCTCAGAGGACACACAGACTGCAGGTATGGTGCCTTCAGGCTCCACTGCTCCTCCTATTCCTCCTCCTGGATCCCCTGGTCCCATGGGTCACCCCACTGGACCAGCCATGCCACAGAGTCCCCCAGGACAGCAACCGCCACACGGATTTCCAATGCAGCCGCCAGTCCCCTCTGGTCAACCCCCACCTTTCCACGGAAACCTACCTAATATCAACCCTCAGATGAATATGCAGAGACCTCCGTTCCCTCCGATACCAGATCTGCAAATGCTACAAAGTCTGTTTCCTTTTCCATCATTGGGTCAGAACCCAGTAGAATTCTTTGGTAGCTTTCTCCGGAACCAGACCATGGGCCAACAAGGAGGTCAGTGTGATGTTACATAGTTATCCAATAGGGTAATTACCATCTGACCATTACTGATTTTGCATTTTTTTTATTGTATTTTTCTCTGTATAGTGGACCCCAGTCTGGCCTTCATACAGAACCTCCAGCAGCAGATTGGTACAGAGTCACAGTTGCAGTCTTTACCACCAGCAGTACAGAAAGCCATCTTTTTACACCTGACACAGACGCAGACACAGGGCAACGAGCCACAGAGAGCAGAGGCTCAGGATGATAACAGTGCAAACAGAGGTAAGTACTCAAGCACAAAAAGCAGGTTTGCTGAAATCAAAATGAAACATTTAATGTCATTTCAACTGTTCTTTCAGATGAAACTACAAACTGGTACTCGAGCGATGACGAAGATGGGAACTGTGTTGCCTCCATCCTTAAATCTCTAAAAAAGCAGAGTGAGATGCAGCAGTCCCAGTCTAAGCCCCCCCAGGTCGCCCCGGTGGCACTGGGTGACCCTCGGCTTGTGAAGGAGAGGGCGCCGCCCAGTGACCCACGTATGAAGACGGACCCCAGACAGCGACCCCCTGATGTTAAAAAGGAGTCGGACGTTGGTGCAGATCCACGGCTCTCTAGAGACCCGAGGAAGATGAGACCGATGGAGCCAAGTTCCTATCGCCAGCAGGGCAACCTGGTTCCTCAGAAGCCACCCACGGGAGAGGAGGATGAGGAAGGAGAGAGGGAGCTGAGGGACAGAGCTGTTCTCATCCCTCTGGATGCCGGTCCTGGCGTGGTGCTGAGGGATCCTCGTTGTCAGTTAAAACAGTTTAGCCACATCCGGGTTGACATCCTGCTCCAGAGGCCTGCCTTCGCCCAGACAGTGGTGTGGGCCCCTGAGGACCTCATCCCTTCCCTGGTTCCCAAACAGGAGCACTCCATCAACCTTCCTCTTCCACCCCTAATCGCCGATGCTCAGATGAACCGAACAAACCTGCCCGAGCACCCCACCGTCTCCAGCCCTCCGCCATCTGACCCCAGACTGTTGGCTGCACGTTTGAAGGAACGTATTCGACTGCCCTCTGGATCTTCAGAGTCACGATCCGTCACAGAGAGACCCGTCGACCCACGCCAGCAAAAGTCTCTGGACCCCAGACTCAAGCGTACAGGAAGCCTTGACTCGAAGCTGGTGGTTCAGAAAGAGCCCTCCTCTGGGGGAGGAGTTGTAGATCCCAGGCTACAAAAAGCCACTTCCAGCTCCTCTCCTCATGCTGCTCGAGCCAAACCAGAGGCTGAGAAGCTGCCGCCGTACGCTCCTCGTCTGGCGTCCTCTGGTGGAGGGCTGGAGAGTCCCACTACAATCTTAGGGGGTATCAGTCTGTATGATCCTCGTGCTCAAACGGAGCAGGCTCAGAAGGAGCAAGCAGAGCCTCCTAAAAAGGCAGGTATTTTGAAACACCCTGCAAAGAGAGACAATACTCCACCACCATCACTCTCACCAACTCAACGAAGTGGCTCTTTCGATGAGGCCAAAAGCACAGATGTTGCCTCAGAGCAGCCTCCGCCTCCCAGTTCCCCCACGGTACCTCCAGCCTCACCTGTCAAACCCCCTGCAGTTCATAACCTACCCATCCAGGCACTGGCCGGCCTGATCCGGCCCCAGTATACTGACCCCAGACAGGCCAAACTGACAAGCCAGGGCTCTACAGGAGCACAAGAGGAGGCGGAGCTAAAGAAGGAGCAGGAGCAGGAGCAGGAGCAGGAGCAGGAGGAGCAGGAGCAGGAGCAGGAGGAGGCCCTGAAGGAGGAACCAAAAAAAGAGGATCCAGAGGAGGAGCCGGACGACAGGACGCTTAAAGATGTGTTCAAGACCTTTGATCCCACGGCTTCTCCTTTCTGTCAGTGAACACTTCAGTATGGAAATGTGGAAAAGTTGCATAAGATTTGTATAAAGAGGAGATGGAAGTATTAATCTTTATTTAGCTTTACATGAATCTATTTATTTCTGTATATAAATGATCTTGTATAGAATCACATTATTTAGTGCACTACACATTTGACAGTACGGAGAGGATGCTGGATAGGAGCGGTGACACGGTGTATAGGCCCTCTTAACATAATCACATTAATGCTGAAATATGTGTTTTGTAAGTGTGTATGTCAAGGTCTTTTTATCATTCTGTAATTTTCATGTATCTTTGAAACAATCAGAAAAAAAGGAATCAAGATAACTTGTATAGTTTTCACTAAGGACTGACCCACGTGTTGTTCACTAAACTCTGGGTTCATTACGCGCCGTAGAATAGATTCACTCACCCACTCTACACACAGAGAGATGATGCTGAGTAATCGATCAAATTACAATTGTAATTCCCTTGAGAACTTTTGTATTTACATATTTATTTCAAGACACTTTTATATCAAGATGTATTTAAGTTTTGCTCACTTTTATGATAAGGGATTTTTTTTCACAGTAAGTTAACAGATGTTTTATTGAACATTACATTTTTTACCACACACACCCTGATATGAGCTTGTAATTTGTCAAGCTCTGACACGATCAGGTCAGATTCCCCACAGGCCCCTGTTGCATGTAGCAATGACAGATTGCCACTCCCATTTTTTTTTTTTGTTTTTAAGATTTAACTCTACAGCTTGCTATTTTTTTGTGCAATATGACACACTACCCTGTTTAGCTGAGAGGAAATGTTCTGCAGTTTTGCCGCATTAGATCTGTTCATTTTTAGATTTTTTTTTGTCATGTAAAGTGGTTTAAATGCTTTTGACGATGCTATTGTCGTAGGTTTTTCTGACTTGCTTATCATGTAATGACAGTTAATTGAGGAAATTGTTTTATCATTGTCGTTTCTCAAAACACTCAGTGCTGACAAGCTTGTAAGTAGCTCCATGAGATTTCCTTCACTATTTTTCAGTACAAATAATCAGAGTAAGAAGTCAAGAACTAAGAAAACCAGTGTAATATACAAAGAGGATACTATCTTTGTGACTTTGTAGTTATGTGTTATAAATATGGCCATTATGCCTCTTTTCACTGTAGAATTTCATTGGAGTTGAGTGTAGATGGACTCATTTTGGGTAAAGTGTGTTGCAAAGGGTGAATGTTGTAGACCTAAGGTGGCATATCGCTCTGCAGTTTGTTTTTACTAAAAGTTCTGTGTCTGTTACAGTGAGTGTGTCGTTTGACTGAAATTAAGCTATTTACTTTTTTTTTAAAATTGTTTTCATAATTCACGTTGTAAATGCCTATTTTGTATCACGTGTACAGTGTGTTTCTGAGTGTTTTAATGAATAATGCTTTATTTTTTTTCCTGTCCTTATGGTGATTTATGGTTGTAATAATACTGTATGACATTTTAACAACACGTATGCCTGTCACTTTTCAGTGATTTTATTATGAATATATGAAATAAAGAGATAAAACATCATCAGTTTTATTTCAGAATTAAACATGTTGAAATGTCTTATTACAGAATGTATGTTCAACACTTGAACAACTAACAGCTCTAATACAAACACTGCTGAAGTATCTTTGAACGTGCTGTAAGCTTGTAGTGAGCTTCAAATCATTATGTGTCACCTCTGTGTTAAGTTATGTGTTACTTGTAGCCACCTTGTACATTAACTGGCGGGGCAAGACTGGGTGCTACAGGGTGAGACGAGGTCTTCCTCAAACCCAGGTCATCAGTCTCCAGGTTAGAGGTCTGCTGCGCTCGATGGATCTCCAGGTTCCTCTTCCACTGGAAACACAGAGCTGTAGCCTCTTCACCATCTGAATTTGGCTCAGGCTGTTTCAAACCCTGAAACAAGAGCACAACCTTATGGTTTTAATGGCTCAGGGTTTTCATTTCACATAAATGTAGTTTGAGCGGTGTCACGGAGGAAACTGCATTGCTTCGCAGGTTTGTTACTGTATGTTTGTGGTGGTTAATTTACTGTGATGCAGGCTGTCTCTGCAGCATGGACCCCACGCAGGACCGTCTGGAGCAGATTCTGTGCGTTCTTCACAAGGATCTCATCAGATGATTTGCATCCAGGTGTTACAGCATTAACACTGAGTAAACAATAAGATATTGTCACATTATCTTTGTTAATCTTTATTTTCTACCATAGTTTTTAGTAAGCGAGTTGTATATCAGCTCTTCTTACCTGGAGATGATGTTGAGCTGGTTGGTGATGGTGAGAATCTGCTCAACAATGAGGGACAGTTCAACTGTACATTGTTTATCCAAGCAGTGGTTGGCAATGACTCTGATAAACTGAGTCACTGACTGACAGTTTGACATCACATCTTTGGCTGCGGTGACAAATCCCTCTTTATTCTGAAAAGAGAAATTATTGCAGATTATTTGCATCTAGAAATATCAACACAAGGGTTAATATCAAATATCAACAATTAATGGGAATGTCAAGAATTTCTGTGTGAATTCTTAAATCATGGCTTGGTCACAGTGATCTTGACCTTTGACCACCAAGATATTATCAGGTCATCCTCGAGTTCAAGTGGATATTTGTGCCAAATGTGAGAGGATTCCCTTGTGGAGTTCCAAGGATATCGTGTTCACGGGGCCTAAACCATGTTTTGTGAGGTCACTGTGACCTTAAGCTTTGCCTTCACCCACAAAAATCTAATGAGTTCATCCTTAAGTCAAATTGAATATTTGTACCAAACACAAAAAAATCCTACCAGGTATTATTGAACTGTTGTGTTCAAGAGAGCGGGATGGACAACCTGAAAACACAACACCTTCAGTCCTGACTGTTGCCGGTGTGCAGAGATAAAAGAGTGACCTCTGGTGGTCCTTACCAGTATTGGGCCTTTGCTCTTCAAGTACTGAGTCATGTAACATATTGTGTCAGCCATCTTCCTGGTCACCTGCACGATTCTGTTGTCCTTGGGATCCCAGCTGTCACTCTCTTGTTTTAGGAAAATGGAGGTGTAGGTTAGTGAAGAAGCTTTGAAAGCACCAAATCCAGCATTATCCTGTAGAGAAAAAAAAAGATGTGATTTATTGTGTCATGAAGGATTCACTGGCCTTTAAAACCACATGTCAGTCATGAGATACTTACACCTTTTTCCAGATTTACAGTTCTGTATTTGGTCACAGCTGCCATGCTCATATTTGCTTCTGGAGCATCCACACTCTCTGTCTTGCTTTTCTGCCAGGACGTTATTGCTGTGCCTGATGGAAATTCCACTTCTTTGACTTTCGGCGGGTTTGCAGACAGCAACTCCTTAATATCCTCGATTGTTCTGCCCTGTAGACCGACTCTAATTTGCTCTTTGGCGTCTTGGTGGATCCCATCCTGTCTCCTGATCTCCTCCACCACATAGTGAGCTTTGGCTGACCAGCACTGTATTTGTACCTCCAGACTGAGCATGTCACAGATGTAGTGAGTCTCTACTATGAGCCTTGCCCTGCTGATCACATCTGAGATCTGAAAAGACAGGTGGTCATTGATGGACCTCAGGTTAGAGCGGGCTCGTGGGTCGTGGATGTAGTTTAAACAGCCCTCAACTCTTTTGGTGGCAGATTTTACATTTTCAAAAAGTGTTTGAGCCGCACTTTCAAATTTTTGCTCTGCATCTTCTGTGTTGTTCTGCCTCAAGCGTTCAACTGCCAAATGAGCAATGCTGACAATATTTTGAAGTGCAGAGTCATAATCCTTATTTGCTTTGCTTAAATGCCCAGAAAGCACTCGAATTTTAATCAAAAGATGTCTCTGTAAGAATTCTGATTTCGCAAGTTGCATCAGACTTGGCATTGCGTCAAGCTCCTCCGCAGCTTTGAGGAAGGCTTCAGTCACTGTTTTTAGTTCATCCTGGTATCCTGTTAGCTGTTTTGCTTTGTAAGCGCTTCTACAATTCAGGCTGGTAAGCCTTGCTGCCTCTTGGATACGAAGTGAGTTCTCAGACAACACCGATAGCTGTTTCTGAGGTCTCAACTGGTTCACTGCAGCTGATGTTTCCAAAATCTTATCAAGTGAATTAATCACGATCTGAATGGAGAGACCCCAGAGGATACAGAGTCCTTCTAGTTGATCTACCTGTCCTTCCAGTGACATGGAGAACTCGACCAGACACCGTGTGTTGTTCTGGGCTTTGTTCAGTTTGTTGTGTAAGACGCCGAAGGTCTCTTGACCGTCGCTTTGTGATTTTAAGTCAGATGATGTCAAAAGCTGAACCGTGTCAGCACATAAACTCATAGCTTCATTCACTTGATTTGTACCGGTGCCTCCAATTGTTGGTAGGTTTCCTTGCAGTGCAGTGTATACAGCATGGTACCAGGTTCCAGCTACTGGCATTAAAACCTTCCTGATGTTGTTAATAAGGTCTGAAAACTGTGAGCTGTGTTTGTAGATGTTCTCGGTGCTCATTGCTGAGCTCATTGCCATCTCTTGAGCCGTCTGTATGAGCAGCGGAGTCAGTGACACCAGCTCTGCTCTAAAACCTTCTAACGTCTGACAGTCAACCGCATCAACGATGGCCAAGGCCTCCTTCGCAGCTTGAGCAAAACAGTTTGACAACTCAAAAACTCCAGTGCAGGCCTGGTTGAGCACCATCACATCTTTCTCTTTAGTCACACTCACAACTTTATACAAGAGAGGCAAAAGGTCAAAGTGAAGAGGCTTGTGGATCAGTTCAGGCGCATTGGAAACAGCTGGGATCTTTAAATCATCACTGTCATATTTATGAGCCAGCTCTGCTTCTATGGTTTCCTCATCTGAGTGCTTCTCTTCATGTTCAGCATGGGAATGCCTCTTCATAAGCTCCAAAACAGGAGAATCAGAGCCTCTCACCACATGATCCAGGTTCAGATCACAGGCATCTTCCACTGGTAAACAAAGCTGTGAGATTTCAGGTTGACGTGCCCCCTCTCGTAGTGGGCTCAGAAGATGTGGATGCTGTTGGCCGTCCACTCCCTCTCTTAACACTTTAAAATGCTGAATGACAGTGGAAACATTGTCTGAAAATGTGGAATATACCTCCACATTTAGACAGGAACCTGAAAGCATGCTTTTGACCGACTCATGCACTTTGGCCTGAGATGACTGAACCTGTTTCAGCAGGACCAGGAGGCCGTTTCTGTAGATGGGGTTATCGCTTCTGTCCAAGTGCCTCTTCACCGAGTGAATCACCAGCTTCATGTGACAAATGAGGTTTGTTGCATGTTCATTAAACTGTTCATAGGTCTGCTCTCTGTACGCTGCATCACACCCATGCCGATCATTGACCATCTCACTGATAGCAATACTGGTGAACTCCCTCACATCCATCACATCACTGAGAGCATCCAGAAGCTGGCTAGTCTCCTCCTCCCATTTCTGACACACCTCATGAAGCTTTTGAACAATTTGCATTGCATTGTCCGCCAGCTCCAGGGAAAGAGGCGCAATCTGAGCTCTGAGTCTTATAAGGCACGCTCGCGAGTTCTCCACGTTCTCCAAACTCTTTGCATTGACAGCCACAGCTGAGATAAAATTTGCCACTTGTGTTATTCCATCAGTGGAAGATATGAAATCCTCAACTAGTGGCTGAATAAAGTTCAGATCCATCTTTGTAGAGGAATCAGCTACCAGGACCTGTCTAGTCACACTTAAAAGTTCCTCAAATGTAGAGGATGCTGTAAGAAATGTGTCCAAGACTTGATAGAGAATGGCAGTCATCAGAGCTTTATCAAGCATTTGTATCTGTTGCACCAGCAGTGCAAAGGTATCCTCAAGGCTGTGCTTATCACAGTTCTCTGAGGACTTCAAAATCGTTTTTATGTCTGACCAGAATTGCAGGACGTGACGACAATGACCAACCACTCTTTGCTGAAACTCTCTGCGGGAAGAGTTTGCCACAACCATACAGTGAAACACAAGATCTCTCACCATGCTGTCAAAGCCACTGCTTCGGACTGAGGTGGTGGAGGAACTAGTAAGTACCTGCAACAGACTTGTCCTCTTTCCTGTGTAATATCCAAAAGGACCCAGTGAACTTCTGTGGCATTCACTTTCGAGGGTTATAATAATGTCACTGACTGTGCTGTGCACTTTATCCAGAATGTACCGCTTTGATGCCTGTGCCTGCTCGTTTGTAGGGTGTTTGATGGTCGTGCACATGGCCGTGTGCAGCATGGTGATGCACTTCCTCAAAGTCTCCAATGAATCAAAAAGCTGTTTGGTTTGTGTGAGATCCTGTAAGGAATGTGCCCTCTCCACTGTCAGGCTGTTGAGGAGACACAGAGCCTCAGAAAACACCTGGAAAGATCTGAGCAGAGACTTGATGTCCATGGAGGAGCCAAGGTCAGAGAGGCACTCCAAAACCCAGTGAGCAGCAGCAACAACTCTCCTGACAGTAGCATCATCATCCACCAACAGAACCTAAGATCAGAGAAACGGATAATGTCATTATGTAGCCTAACTGATTTTTTCACTTAATTTTTTTCAATCCATTCTCATTTTGTGAACTGTGGGTCATTGGTCAGTCAATCGATCAGCAACTTTGATCTAGCTTCTTAAGAATGAAGCTTTCATGCTAACAACCTCCTGAAGTGTCTTTTGGCACCACCATGAGGTTGACATTCTTATACTGAAATGTCTTTATAACAGTTTTGACATGAAATTTGTGTATTACAATTCCATTATTTGGAATTTTTTTTACAATGCTACTGTTAGTGATTAAATACTTGCAAAACTATGGCATTCCCATCAGCCTCTGTTCAGCTGTACTTTTAGGCTTAGTAACAACTAGCACGTTAGCATTCCAACTTACTAGACTGAGATGTAACACATCGTAAACATTAAACCCGACACATATCAGAAAATTTTAAAAAAGAAAAAAGAAAATTAGCATGCTGTTTAGCTTAGCATAGCCATGGCCTACAGCCTCACAGAGTTGCTTGCATGGATGACTCCAAGTTTTGTTCACATACAACAAGCTGTTTTGCAGTATCACCGTGTAATATTATGACAATAGTAATTATGGGTAAAGGCAGAAGTTCCCAGATGATTTTGCAATCTGTTCATAAGCCTTGGACAATGGTGGGAAACTGTGCCTTTATGTGTCAACATGTTCTGACTGTGAGAACTATTGTTTGCAGAAAAATGTTGAAATTTCAATTACACAAATGTGATACTCTGGTGTGCTGACAGCATTTATCACGGCCACAGAGAAGAAAGAGCAGATTAAGTTATAATGCAATGTTGGCAACAAAGTAGACCTCTGTGCTTTTTCCACTTTACAATGGATAGCTGATGGCTGTCATGCACTTTCATAATTTAAACTAGAGAAAGTCAGTGCACAGACATGACACCATAAAGATATCAGTCAGTGGCTGAACAAAGGGTATTTTAAAATGTTATTTGCTACAGTGTATTGTTTCCATTTGAGGACACCTGAGACAAAGTAATGCACTTGCAGCTGTTGAAGATGAATCTATTGAGACCTGTCTGTGTTTTTAAATGGTTGCTGTCCGCCAGTGTTGGACAAGGCAGTGTTTTCTTTTTTCCTTATATCTATTTAATGTGGGGTAAAATTATCATATTTTTATAACTCACAGACAGGACATTAGGCAAAACATTTTCAGACACCTTTTCAACCAGGAGAGAAAAAAGAATAATCATACTTTACTTTGACTAATCTCAGGAATATGTTTTGTGTAGCCGTGATGAGTTCCTCTCTGTGTTCAGCCAAACTGGGCTGGATGCTGAGTTTCTGGGCTGCCAGCAGCACATGCTGTCCAGACACAGCAACTGACTCCAACAGTGATGACATCTCCATGTGCAAAACCTCATCGTCTGTCTTCTTTATATGCCTGGAAGTAAATTGCCTGTTGTTTGTCCGATAATATATCACATGTCAGACTCTTATATAAATCAAATAAGGTTGGACAGATCGATGTACCTGCAGTGTCGATCACACTGCACATACCTGCAGGCCACTGCTGCCATGTTCTCAGTTGCTTTAGCCACAGCCTGAGCCGCTTCCTCCAGGTGGCTGAACTGCTCAGGTTCCTCTATGCTGTCACACAGAAGGACCAAATGGCACAAATGGCTTGCGATTGGTGCGACCACCTGCTCCACTGCCGTAGTCCTGATCAATCCATGATCTAATAAGGAGGACATGGTTAGAAGAGTGATTCTCTCTGGTCAAAGGACAGTGAGCAGAGTTCCTGCTCTATTCACACTGCCGTTTGTATTAATAATTCATAGGCCTCTACGGAGGAGCTCATTGTTTGATGACAGTGTTTCATAGCAACTGGTGTCACCTGACTGAGCAGACTTAACCTCATCGGGTTTAGTAAGTGAGTAGCAGCCTTCTTTTCGACATATTGTTGTACATACCAACCTGCAGTGTCACTGCTCCTGTCATTTAGTCAAAAATATTTGTGTGACATTGTTAAGGCTGTTGAACTTCATAGAGAGACTGATTTAGATGTGATCAGGTAAAGTGGAACAACAATTGAACAGGACCTAACCACAAGAGCTTACAGTAAATATAAATTGGTCCCTTATTGAAAACATTGTATTTTCATTAATCTGTATTGTCTGATCAAAGGCTCAATATCATTTGTGTTCTTTATGGAAATCAATTTTTTTAACAGAAGTAGTAATAGATTCCCTTTACATTTGTGAAACATGATCCACTTTTGTTAAATCTATCCTCAGCAAAATGTCAGAAATACAACACAGAACCAAGAGATACTCAGTTTATAAAAAACAGTAACAAATCCTCATGTTTTTGAAGCTGAAATGAGATATTTTTAGTTTTTACTTCCTGATAAACAAGGAACCAATCAATATTTAAATTGTGGCTAATTACTTTTCTGCTGACTCTGCAGAAGAAAATTTGACATTTAAGCAAAAACTACAGCAAAGAATTTTCCAGCTCGTTTGAACGAGTAGTTTTGTGATTATGTCTGCACATTTACAACAAAGCCACCAGCAGAGAGCAGCACATACCATCAAAAGACACAAACCAGACCACAACCCATCTTTACAAAAACAGCAGACAGAGGCCAGGAAATTTCACTCTAAAATTTATCAACAGATAAATATACAGCTCAAACATGACTTTAAACATCAAACATTCACCACACTATAATGGAAATGATATTCAGTGACAGTAGTATACTCAGAACAAAACCCCAAGAACGGTGAGATTAAACAATGACGACAAACAAACATACAAACAAAATCTAACCATCACAGTTAAAATTTACCAAAAATGTCAAGTGTCGGATTCTCTGCATACAGATATAGCATCGGTTTAACAGATGCAGAGGGAAGACGTGAATGTGTACAGTATATGCCATCATGCCAGTGGAATTAAATGGTAAAAAATAAAGTGTATCAGATCAGTAAAAGAGTCATACAACACAATAGAGAGCTAAGCAATTGTAGTGAGCCATAAAGTGACTTAGCACTGAAGTCTTCATATGTTTTGGTTTTTGGCATTGCACATGTCAATCTGACCTCAGTCTACTGCAAAATTACCCACAAGTCCAAGGACCGCAGGGTTTCATCCTCACTTACTGATATCTGTTTTAATAGCCTTCATTTACACCTTTTCCATGTTCTTTTGTGATAAAGCTCTCAAAATGTGTAGTAACAGTAACATTCTTACTCCTTTGGGGACATTTAATATCAAACTCATTTCACTGTCCAATGCAAGAAGTTCATTAACACTCTAGCCTAGCATTCAAAAGACTTGAAAGAACATGGGGGTAAAAAAAAAAATATTAAAGTTAAACACTGATGAGCCGTGGACTTTAGTGGTGGCAGGTTTTCAGGGCACTTACATTCCTCCATGTTGACTTAAAATGAGCATTTCCCATGAGTCCCAAAGAGCTCGTTTATGTATGGTGATTGAGTGCAGCACATTCCCACCTATTTTTAGGGCATTAGTCATGGCATGCATGGGCCCCTGTAAATGACTGTAGGTGGACTCCCATCACAGACTTTCATTTGGCCGTGAAGAGTAACATATCTCATATTTCATGCTAAAACCCAATTCCTAATAATATAATGGTAGAATTAAACGGTCTGCTCGGCTGAAGCCTGGAAAGGTTCTGCCAATAAATCATGATCAGGTCCTGTGTTAGGACATATCGTGAATCATTTTCTCCAGAATTAATTAAGATACGTTTATCTGCACCCTTGAAACCTTTGGGGAGTCCATGTAAAAAGTCAGCTGCATACTTAAGGGACAGTTTGTTGCAGGAGCAGCTTCAGATCATTTGCTTTGCTTCACTCTCAGAGCGTTTGCTAATTTACAGCACCAGAGAGTAAAGCTCGAAATGTAAATCTGTCCAGATGATGAACTTTACATCCACTTTCACACCGACAAACAACTTAGTTTAAAGCATGACCAGAACTAATGGAATGCTTATGGATGGTCACGCAGATTGAAATGTGAATGGAGGCTAATTTACAAATCATCCTCTGCATTTCAGGCGTGGATAATAAAGGAAACATGGCAACTAAAGTGTTAATAGACAACTCTAAGTGCTGCCTATTACTGCATCCTGAACCAGGTCCCAATGACCTCAGAGAAAGCAATTTTTCTGGGCCATCAGAGTTTTTGAGACAACTCTACCAACGCTGACCGATGACATCAGGACACAGTGTTTTAATTATTGTGTGTGGGTGTAAAACACAGAAATATCTCTGGCTGATTGTCTGCAGGAGGGAGGGAAGGTCAGATGGAGAAACAGATATCCATAAGCCGGAAATAGTAAAGAAAAGATACAATCTTTCACTCCCAGGAAGAACTGAATATACAAATGACTCCAATCATATTACTATACAGGACAAAACTTTGGCTTAAAAAGTAAAGCTATTGGAGCCAAGGCATTCATTCTTATCAAACATCAGTGCTTTTAGGAAAACATACTGCAGATCCAGTATGTTTATAATGGCCTTCAAAACCCCCAACTCTTCTCGAAGCCCAGTTTCATACAATATGGCTTAAAGTGTATGTATAAAAATAAATTTGCTATGTAACACAGCCCTGAGGGTTTTGTTGTCCACCAGTATTCATGCCGTCTCTACATCTCCACATGGATGTGTATCTCCATCAGCAGCCACGCTCCGCTGGCTGGGAGTTACCTCCTTTCAGATTAGCTGAATTCCACAGCAAGTGTCCTCTGGCAAGCCACACTGTCACCTCAGAAACCTGTTTCCTGGCCCCCCACCCACAAAAAAATATCAAGTCTCCAAAAAATATGGAGAATATTCCTCTCTTCCACATATGGAAGACTGAAGGGTTCGGTGCCACTGGGGCAGCTGGGCTGCGAGACCCCATTGCTATTGGATCCTTCCTGACCCAATCCTTAATTGCATTGGCTCCTCTGGGACCCCCCCCCC
>OMNW01025207.1:105445-120352 GCA_900303245.1 Selene dorsalis
GGAGAAGCCCTTCCTGATGGATGTTGTTCCTGTGTAGCATCGGGAAAAGCTGCTGGACCCATGCAGGCTCGGGTCAGAGTGCTCCATCTGACGTGGCGTCTCTCTGAGTTGCGAGCGGACCTGCCGTGCTCTTTACGACAAGTGAGCCAACAGACGCGAGGAGCAGAGGCAGAGGTGGCTGCTGTGAAATCCATCCACATACTGTGGGGTCATGAGGAAAATCTCTCAAGTTTTATGTGGGATGGCAGTGGGTAGATATTTCTTTAACAGGATGCTGAAAGAGTTCTCTGTTACAGGTCAAAGGGCGCGAGGAGTGGGTTTGATCAATAACTCCATTAGCCTCAACCATTATCCTGAGTTACCCCGTACAGTGCAGTCTCGAGAGATTCTTTAGACACTGAATAATGCGATTTGAACAGCGCATAAATCAAGCTTGAGGTAATATAAAGTATGTGAGTTGTTCTCATGCAAACAGCTCATATGTTGTTGACATGGTGTGTCTGTCTTGAATGAGCCAAAGACGTGTATGGCAGGTCATCCAGAGGTGCTGCCCTGTGAGGGAGGACAGCTGCTGCTGCTGGGGCTCGCTCGTTCGTTCCTCACCTTTTCATCTGCAGAATTTCATTTATGGCTCAGTCAGAGCTTTAAGTTCATGCAGGTCTGTCTTTTTGTGCGCTTCACTGTTTAGACTGAGCTCCTGACACATCATTAGTCTTTTTAAATAAACCATCTCTAAGAAAATGTGCATCTCAGTAGAAAAACTGACAATATTCAGCTGATACGTGTGGGCAAAACACCGCTGTGTGTATCATTTCAACCTCAGATCCCCCATCAGATTTCAGAAATAAGCACGAGCACCTGAGTAAATAAACAACAGATTCCTCGGGAGCCACAACACACCTTCTGCCAAAAGTTGATGTAGAAAACTTCTCGGGAGAAGTTGAAGTAGATGTTGGTGTCGTAGGCGTCGTCTCCAGCGTTAGAGATGGTCAGGTTCAAGGAGACGTTCCTCACTCCTCCAAGGGCCAAATGAGGTTTGCTGTGAACCCTGAAGGAAACAAAAAGGAAACATAAAGTAAACAATGTCTATATAATAAATAAACCTCTTATAACAACTGTGGGATGTTAAAGGAAGGAACAGTAAGTGAAGATTTATATTAACAAAGGAAGACTGGTTTGTTTTATTTTGAAATTTTTACTCTAAACATGGGTAAACGAAGAGACAAGCCCTTAAAATAGAGCATGTGCTTGTTTTCGCAGAGAAATTAGGGATACACAAAGAAAAATGTTAAGTTGTTACCATGACAGATCTGAACTGTCACTATATACGCAGAGAGCAGATGACACACAGCAAAAAGAGAGGGAACTCCCTAACTACAGAAAAACATATGGATGTCCTCCAAGCATGCGTCATGGTTCCACTACCCACACCCACATGGCCTATGACGTCAGCTCGCTTCCTCAGTGGAGGAGGAAAAGGCAACAGAAGGCAAATGAAACTAAACTGGTGAGGCTGAGAGTTTTTACCCAGAGAGCAGCAGTTTCCCATGAAGCCTCAGGTCTGCAGCGCAGTCGTCTGACAGGCAGTTCTTCTCAAACAGAGTCTGAAGAGGAAACAGTAAAGTACACAGTTCATATGACCTCATGCAATCCAAGCACCGAGCACACTGACTTCATAATCAGACTAGGGGGCAGTGTTGTGTTTTTGTTGGAGCTACACAGGAGATATTTCTTTATCCAGGAGAGCCTGAAGTCTTTTCTCTGTCTGATCTCTCTTTTAATTAGTCCGTGGATAAGCTTTGGTTTGAGGCTAAATCATGAAAGGAAACTTAAGTGGAGCGTTGAAGTTCAATAAGTTGCAGATAAGTGGATTCTGTAGGTGCTGAAAGACGCAAATCCCCCCGTTTTTCAAGAAGTGCAGACAGTGGGGAAACACATGTGGGGCAGGTTAGAGGTGGTTGCAAAGAAAATAAATGAATCAGTCTTTTTGGACTCGACTCAAGAAAAGCTAACAGAGACAATAATAAGATGGTAACGAACACCAAATCATTACAACAGGCTATTTGAACTATTTCCTTCGTTCCTCCTGTGGTCCTTATGTCAGGTGTGAGGAGAATTTCACCTCAGTCAAATAAGCCGAGGAAGTGAAATTTATCTCAATCAGAACTGACAAAAACTGAATACCAGAGCAAGACTGACGTAAAAAAAAAAACACTTGGAACTTGTACGACCTGAAAATGCAAGATGACAGAATTCAAATAAAAAGTAAATCATGATCTTTTCTCTCACATCTTGTTTACTTGTCTTTTTTTCCAGCGATGAAAATAAGAATCCCTGAAACCTGAAGCAGCTCCATTTCATAATACAGTAATCCTTTTTTTTTTTTTACCTCATTCCTCACTGCAATCTTGTTTCCCTTCCTCCATCGTAGCACAGGAGTTAGTGCAGGCAGGTCTCGCTCCTGGGGTCCAGTCAGCACATGCTTCCCCAGGCTGTAGGCCACCTCGAACGCGATGGCCGTGAACACGTCCTTCACATCTTTCTGTTGAGACAATAAACAAGAAGGCTATTGCAAAGAAATTCAATCCGACCACGGACACGAGACTGTTAAAAACTAATTTTAACCTCAAAGCGTGAACTGGCACGTAACAGCCTGGATGATTATGGCAATTTAACATCTTTCTCTAATTGAGGCCCCAAGCGCAGAGCGATCACACTGCAGATTAGGAAAACATCATACAGTCTGGATACAATGTTATCACTGTAACACTGTTATCACTGTCTGCAGATGTAAGCAGACCAATAAACCACAAAATCACCGTAATCTCTGATCAATACATTTCATTGTCATTTTTCTTAAAGTAGTAATAACGGGGAAATCCCCAAAATGTTTTCAGCAGAGTCGACATGTAGATCTTTCACTTTAAAACCTGCTGGCTCTGCCTCTCAGAGCTATCTTCTCGTTTTCTGGCGGCTCCATCTAAGACCACAAGAGACGTGTTTGATTTGGCACCAGGTTTGGAAACAATGCAGACAGAACGAAAACAGAGCTAAATGCGATCAAATCCCATATCTTCATTAGATGACAGTGCTGAAAGACATACATGGGAAAAGCAGATACTGATGTTGCTTTTTCATCTCTTCTGTCCGTTACTGCTACGCTCAGCTCTTTGAAGGCTCGATGGGTCTGGCTCTCATCTTAATGTCTAAAAAACTGCACCGAAAACACACACAGGCCACTCGTGTGTCCCTTTGCCAAGTTGATGTCGACCGACACGGAGCCGAACCCACTATAAAAACACAAAGGGCTCTCCTGTGTTTTCCGGTGGTCACACAGGCCACTCGTTCTTTTGCGCTTTCTCTCTTTTGTCCATTATCAGACCGTTTTCCAGCGTCCACCCACCCATCCTCTTTCCTCAGGCAGGGCCAGTCTGGGCTTTGGACACATTATAGGCAACAACAGTGGAGAACCCACCCAACTCATCAGCAGTGAGAGAGTTACAGCAGGAAAGAGCAGCCGTGAGTGCAGGACGTGAACAGACAAAAACAGAAGATTTGGGGCTCGCTTGGGAAATGGTGTTGTACACAGATAAAAAACATGGCTTTGCTGATAATATCGGAGAATTTCTAGCCATTTTCTGTCATTATGTGGTCAGTTGTACAGTTGACACTTGAAAATATGGCTGCAAATCATATTGAAATCCATCAATAATGAATCTGCCTGTTACTTTCTTGATTTATCGAGTCACTGTTAAACATTTCTCAGAACTGAAGCTGAAACCTTTAAACATGTTTTGTGCAACCAGCAGTTGATATATTCAATTTACATACAACACATGCCATAAAAGACTCAGAAAAACAAAACAAAAACAGTCATATCTGAAAAGTAAAACCAGGGAAAACTGTTTATGCCATGCTAGGAGCTCTGTGAGGCTGAAATCTGGCATGTTCACAATGACAGTGTCAACGTGCTCACATGGATGTCTGACTGTAGTACAAAGTTCCCAAGCGGTATCTAGCATTTCTTGGCATCCAGACTGCAGTTTGGCATGTTCAGGAAGCGAGTGTGTAACAGATCTGGTATCAGTGTCAGTTGCGTTGGGTTTGTATGACTTTTTGAGACTGAACACTCTCAGCACATCTATAGCGAGAGGGGGAAATGTGTAAGTCTGTCATATACCTTCACTTATACCAAGCTAATCTTTGTCACACTGTACTTTTTTAACACTCTGTAACTCTTTCATTTGGACAGATTTTGGTGCAGCTCTACCCACTACCTCAGTAGTCCTGGATAATAAAAAGGCTTTGACCTCACATCCATCCCCGGAGCACAATTCATGCCTCATTGGACTTACAGAGACTGTGTTGTTCTAAGAGTATGTCAGCTCAGCTGGGAGGTAACATGACACAGTGGTAGTTAGTGCTGGTCAAGTGTTGGTGCATACAATGTAAGGCACTGGCAAAGCCCTCGGCTTCAGTAGCCATTAAAGCAGAATGCTTGAAATGGCCCCTGTCCTCTGGCCTTTGAGTGAACTGACCCCCTGGGAATTCACTACTCGGGTCTCCAGCCCCAAACTCCCACTGCTTATCTCACATTTTCACAAGCCACAGGAGAAGGAACATAATGACTGGAAATGAAATGCTGCATTTTTGAACAAGCTCTTGCTTTAAAAGAGACTTTTATACACAAGTAAATAGGCATAATATCCCCCAGTACACAAGTGTGTCGTGGAGGGATCTATTATTGCGCATGAAGGGATCTTTTATTGTGCAGATACAGGATGACTTTCTTCTGGAGGCAGAGGCCTATACACTGCTAACCAACTGGAAAGCTCCCAAGACTCACAGAAAGCTTAGATTAGAATTGCCAGAGGGTGCTCAGTAACACTTGGCCTAAGCTTTTATTATCCCTTGATCAATGCTGCCAATTGCCCCACCCGAATCCACACCCGTGGTCCGGTCATTTACTCCCTCCTGACCCTGCTTTTGATTCCTGTATTTATGGAACAGACGAGTTCCTGAGCTCCAGCTGAGAGGGACACCGGCTCGTGTTAACGGCCTGCTACCTATAATTTTATGGAAAGAGACCCAACAACTGTTCCTTACATGACGGCAAGTTTACAAGAGAAAACTTGTGACAGGTCATTCTCTACTCAAAGACCTCCACTGTGTAAATCCTCATGTAAACATAAAGGCCGCTCTATCTGATTTGAGATCAGAATACAGCAGGTCTGGGGTTTATGTTATTTAAAGAACATTACAATGAAGGTGGAGATACGAAACAGAAGGTTTCAATAGTGTATGGCATTTGAAAGAGGAAAAAAAAAACATTCTTCCTCTGACATACTGTTGCAAAAAGCTGAACTCATGAGCAATAAAACACACCCTCCCTCAGTTTAATACTGTCAGGGGTTTTGCTGCTACAGCCTTGGCCAGTAGCTGATGATGGCTAAAGTAAACTAATGATAGTTAGTGAATCCGTTTACTGAATTTATGACTCCTGACCGACTTTCCTCCTTGTGCTCAGTTATGGCATGTCACAGATTTTCTTTTATCATAAAAGTAAAACACAAGGTTTCACTGTTTTCCTGCTCCTAGAAACAATTGACCAATCGGAGCTGTGTGGGGGTTTCCAAAGTTGAGGTCATTAGTGCAGTTTACATGATTCTTTCATCAGGTTGAGGCCATTTACTTCTGTCAGACACGGGCCAAAGTGGTTTTCTATAATTTTACACAGTGGCTTTAAACAAGTTGGAAGATTTTCTGTGCGAAATAAAAAAAGGTAAATTTCCTGCAGGGCAACCTAAAAAACAGTCAGAAGCCTCTCATCCTCCCGCGGACAAAATGACTTATTAATGGTTCCAGTCGTGCTGTAGAGATGCCAGCAGACTCAGCGGGAAGCAGCAGTTTTCCAGCGCTTCTCACCATACTTTGAAAACTGTAAATCCTCTGCTATATAGGATGAAAATCTGCATGTTGGGATCTTTTATTACACACTTGATAAAACTCTTCCTCCCTGTATGCATATTCATATAGTCATGTCACAGGACAGAGGACAGTTTAGCACTCTGCGTGTTTTAAAAGAAAACAACTGGGAATCAAACCTTCACCTACACCTTGACAGCACCCCCTCTCTGCGGAACAAGGTTTCGGCCAATAGGATATCTCGGTGTTTATGTTCACACTCAGGAACCATTCATTTAATTCAGCAGAGTGTAACTCGCCCCCTCACCAACCATTTTTCCCCTTGATTTCCCCTCAAACCTGCCACTTTCGAACGATTGATGCTTGCGTGTCTTAGCAACATAAAGACTGCAGCTGCATGAATGAACCTGACTTGTAGTTAAACATCTTTATAGATGTCAACCTGAACTCGTGCTGAGCTGTGCATGAGCTACGCTCCTTATGCTGCAAGCTCTGACTCCAACATGTTAATCTGATCAACAGGATGGCAACGCACCAAGTTGCCCCATTCGTGCTCACAGAGCGGCTCGGCCGTGGTGGTGGGTGCGGGGAGGATGACGTCAGGCTGCGAAAGGCTCTGATCTTCAGTTTAAACGCCTCATGCTTGGCTGAAACGCACAAGAGCTCCACTCTCAGCCAAAACCCTTCCCTCAAAAGCATATAGCCTAAGCCCGGTCGTGGGAAGTCTTTATTAACTCGTGAGCGAATCGCACACACAGCTCTCCTTTTTAGGACAATGCCTGTTTGGAAGACTTGCAGGTTGAAGCCATTTCATTCAAACTCTGAACTCCAGGGAATCTTAAAAGCTTTTTAGCTAAGTGATGAATGGATTCAGCCTGTCAAAGTTTCGGGTTACGTGTGTATACTGAGACAAAGGGAGACAACTTGAAATTGAGAGAATTTACAGTAATGTCTGGAGCATGAGGCAGACATGCACTCAGGCAGTTTATCTCAGCCTGTCCTTGAAAGAAGTCTAGAAGTGCGACTATTACTGAGATGTTTAGTGCGTAAGTCTCTGCCAGATCGACTACAGGTCAACCTCGAGCAGCTGCTCAGCTCACAATAGGTTAGCAGATGTTGGGAAGCCTAGAAATAACAAGATGTGTAGGAGCAGGAAAGAGTGTCATCCAGTTATTTTTCTTAGAGACCTCTCTGCAGAAGTTCAGCGATGAACTGCTTTGCTCCGTCCTCACGCTCCTAAATCTTTCTCAACACTCATGGCAGAAAGATCAAAGTCTGCATCTGCTTTGTCATCATTGCTTCTTAGAAAACACACTTATCTTTATTTGTAAAACAGAGGATTGTAGCTCTACAATAAATCCAATGGCCTCTCCACATCTTAAACATGGTTCTTTCTGGTTTGATCAACTCTTACTTGAATTATCTGCTAAACTGACTCATATCTGAAAACACACCCTTTACGTTCTGCCAGAATCTATCAAGTAACAGCTCCTCACTTCACTCACTTCTGCTCTGGCCAGACACTAAAATCTGAAGAAAACAAAAACCCCTTCCTTCAAGGACACAGCTCAGCCGCCTCTAAAGCTGGTCATTCAAGTTGTTTATGTCCCTTTTCCTCTTGCTCTTTGTTACTTTACCCACATCTTGCCTTTAGTTCCTGCATCCATGATAATGCATTCCTTTGCTTCTCCTTTCAAATGTGTTTTCTGCCTAGAAACCTTTTTTGAATAGTTCTTAGACTTTTTTTTTAATCTAATGGCAGCAGAACAAGCTTTAACCCAACACTACTGCTATTTTAGTAAGTAGTTACATATCATATTCAGTAATTACATATCATATTTACACATCCAGCAGACACCAAGCAATGTTAACATTCCTGTTTGCTCCACTTTTGTCTCCACCGACTAACTACCCAGGTCTAACATCTCCTGAGTTCCTGCTCTGGTTCTTTACCTATTACATTGTTTGCCATTTGGCAGGTTGTGCATATCAGAGATTTGTGATTGAACACAAAGTTGAGAGTGAACCAAAAGTAGCATGACGTAAAATGAAAACAGTGATATCACCTGTAAAGAAGGTTAATAATTCTCTGTCACTTGTGATATCACGTGTGTTTATCTGATTCGGTCCGAGTCCACTATTCCCCCCTCTTTCAGCTCTGTTTCTGTTTGTCACCAAGTCCTGAGGGAAATAGCTGCTTGATGCTCAGTGTTCACCAGCTGGTCACCAACTTTGTCTAGCTCAGCAGATCTATTGTGTTTGAACCAGAGCAGTAACATTGTTTAACTGACTGCTGATGAAGTGATGCAGCTCCTTAAAGACAAAAGGTGCTGCAGATTCAGGTTATCATCCTCTATAAGTTCATCACTAAGATCGTCTCATTTCAGTATATTATAATGAGGAAACATAGATAATTAAGCAAGTTAAAAATCTTGTCTGACAAATATGGATCTATTAAAGTAATGATGTTTTTAATAGCAAGTCTGGAAAAAATGATGCAAATCAACAAATACTCCCTCCATCCTGTCCAAAACCAAATCTGTCTGACTAATACTAAAATGCCACATTACCAGTTCATACCAAACACATGCAGTACGCCTTTGAAAGCCCTTCACTCAACATGTAGCCCTGTTTACTCCAACCGCTGGAAAATGCTTCAGTCTGTCTGATGTTAGCAGCGGATTCTCTGATGTCCGTCCAGCTCCATGCACCAGCCTGATAAATCACACACTTTAACACACTCCACAACCTGTTGTGCATAAAAACAAACTAAACTGGTGGAGCACAACAGAGCGCTTGTAGCTCACTGAACACCCTGCGTATTATAAAAGGCAAATACTGCAAGTTAATCCAGGGATGTTTCTGCTTATTAAGCTAATTTGGTTAGAAGTAAAAACAAATGTGTGGATTTACAGGGCTGTACACTCATGGCCATTAGGAGTAAATCATGCTTTCAGTAAACAGGACACTGGTCTTGCCTGCAATGAACTTTTGCACGAACAAGTCAAAACACCACAACTGTGGCAACATTGAAAGTGTAAATGTTGAAGAATATCTCCCACATTCCCCATTCTTTCCTTCTCCCCACTTCTGTTCTTCGTCTTTTTTTCACCCTTTTCCCTCATTTGTGCCCAGTTTGATGAAACAAACAACTGCTTCTGTACGTTTTCAAAGACACAGCTCAGTGAAATACAAGAATCCTTTGCGCAGTTTTCAAGCTGCTGCTCCTGTGAAAACATAACTCAACCAAAGTCTAACCTTTAGCAGCACTGAGAGTTGCTGAGATACGGGAGAGTGTTGCAATGTGTCCCTAGAGCAAACGCATATTTCCTCCTGGCTACAACAGAGAAGCGCCATCACGTAACTGACAGGAAACGTATACCATCTGTACTGTCATGCATGAGGCCGCATTGCGCATAAACACCAATAAATACCGTGATGCTCTCAACGCATCACACACACACACACACATACACACACACACACAAAACATTTATTTGCAGAAGTACACGCTGCCTGTTATTCCAAATTCTTGTCTCGCACATTAATGTTCATAGTCTGGACCACACAAACAAACACACACATATACACACACGTATACACACACACACACACACACACACACACACACACACACACCTCTCTGCTTGAGACTCTCAGTAAAACGACTCTCCCTCAATAAAGATCCCACGGGTGCAGATAAGGAGATATATACGTCTCTTACGCCTTGGAGAATGCAAGTGTATTGAATTTATTGCTTTTTAAAACAATGTTCACGTAAACACAAATTGCAGGAAACTTTTATGGTCTCACTTGCATCATGAAGAAGGTATTCAACATTTGACCCATGGACAGTTAAAACCACAGCTGGGATTTATAAAGGAGGAGAGAAAGGTGCCTCATTTCCCCGGTGGAAATTGGCAGATGGAGTAGGTTTACTGCTCAAACATACCAAATTCATCAGCGTGTTATTTTTACTACAGTCTATCAACAACAACTTGATTTAACGCCAGCTTGAACTCTAACTATATCACTGTTATATCCGGGTCTAAAAAAAAAAAAAAGTCCAGCCGGGCCACTTATAAATATACAGATGTCTTCCTTTGTATCTCAGTTCCTCTGCACTCAGCACCCACATTCTCAATACATTATTTGTATCCGTGCTATTTTCAGTCTTATTACAGCATCTAATTTGAGAGAATTACAACTGTTTACACTCTTGAAATGACCTTAAAGCTGTAAAGTTGAGTTCTAGAAATTCAGGAGCAGTAAATTAGTCTAACTGGTCCCGTAACACAACCTCTTCATTTTCCAAATTCTTGACCCAGGGCTGCCGTCATCATTGAGTCTATCTACCATTAACCCCCTTGCTGATCTCTATTGTAACCTGACTGATGAGTGCGGAGTCACCACAAGGACACATGCAAGGCTCTCCTAGGAGGCAAAACAACCTTTTTACTGGAAAGAAAAGAAGAAGAAGAAGAAGAATCCAGATGAGGTCCTTTTAAGGAAGCAGCTCTGTGGTTTCAAATAGGAATCAAATAGGAACAAGGTGATTTAGACACCAGTTCTATTTGTTTTGTGTAACAGGTAATACTGGGAAGAAAACTGATTTTGCTACTATAAATAATAAGTTTCCCAATGATTTCAGATGCTCAAATATAACAGCTGGGGTTAAATAATGTAGTTTTGTGTGTAGCAATGTTTCATTAACATCTGGTTTTTACTTATTAACTAAAGGCAATCGAATGACATTA
Organism: Selene dorsalis; assembly: GCA_900303245.1. NCBI lineage: Eukaryota > Metazoa > Chordata > Actinopteri > Carangiformes > Carangidae > Selene > Selene dorsalis. The sequence goes on from OMNW01025207.1 coordinate 116,128, forward strand.
CTAAATATTGTTGCCATTACCAACAAACAACAAGCATCTAAAGACTTCCTCTCTCTGAGAGATTAACTTCCCCTAACATCCTGACACTTATTCTTGCTACATAAACAGGATGTTTGTTATCTTTACTCTCACTCAATTCATTATAGAAGAGCGGTGAAAATAGGACAGTGAGTTCTGCATCACGTTGTGTAATTGCAAGCTTTTATTGAAAATTATCCCTTCACCCTCAGGATAAAACGGTCAGCTGATGGATGAGCTGCCATCATGGAGGAGAAGCAGCTCTGAATGTGCAGTTTTGTAATGGAGCTCAGTGTGCTTGTGAGCACGAGTCTACTCCATCCTAGTGGTAGCGGAGGTTTCCAGATGCTTCCTGCAGCTGATTCCGACACTGTGCACAAACTGTGGATCACTCTTACGTGACCTGTTATTGTTGGAGGCATTTTAAACAAGACCTGCGGCAGCAAATTAGTCAAATGAAGGCAGGTTACAGTCGCTGCCACACATAAACAAAAGCGTTCTGTATACGTTTGTTTCGCTTCCTTTGTGGTGGATCTTGCCTGCTTATAAAGGAAGGAAGCGGAGTTTTGATGCTGACGCCACCACATCAGGAGTAAACGCTAATATTAACAAATGGGTCAAGTAATGGGAAACGATGACAGAGTTACTGCCAGGAAGTTAAGGAAGTGTCACAGGGAAGATGCCAAATGATGAAGTAGCCTTTTGTTCTATCCTGGATGGTGAAGCACAGGCAGCGTCTCAATATGACGTTCCATCTGTACATGCACACAAGTTCACGCCGAAGACTCGCGTGCATGCACGTTTCCTCTGCCGTGGAAGCGGGAAACATGGCAAGAGAGACTCTTTCATTGTGGTCAGACTTGGCCACCCATTACGCCGTCTCGCAGTGGCACTGTGTGGCAGTAACGCGGCCAAAAGACCGCGGAAACATTCTACCCAGCATGCTGGGCTGCCAGGATCAACAAATCATCAAATCTGGCCCCTCTCGATATGAGCAACAACGATGGATTTACTATGGAAACAACACAGAGTGGGACTAATGAGCAGTCATACCAAAAATAAGAGTTCACTTATATCTTACATACACAGGAGGAACTTCGTGAGAAATTTGACTTGTTTTACTGCAACAAAGGTCTGTTGGCCGTGCACTCCCAAAACAAGCCCGGAGAAGAAGCGTCTAACGTTCACTCTGGCATGACCATGTAGGGAAATCCTGACCAAAATATTACTCTGAGCTAAAATTAACCTGAATAGCTCTTCTTAAGTATTCAGTAAATGTTATCAACACTAAAACTCATGGACAATGGGCTGAGCTGAATTTATTTATGTGACAGCGCCTGTGACATTTTCCCCCTTGATATAATATTTCAGCTGAGTGCTGTAGTATTTTTTATCCATTACATTCTTAATAAATAGGTGCTTGACTGGCTGCCATGTGTAATAGAAACAGCTGGGTTTGATTACCTTCCTGCCATACGCTTTCATTGTATCAGCTCTCTTGGCCTGAGGTAAATGAAACCGGGGGGAAAGGCATCAAGGGAATTGGACGTTTCTATTGAACTGTAAAGAGGCAAACAAAGCAGGCAGTGTGGCGGTGGCCCAGCTCTGGTGTTTCCAAGTGCCAGACAGTGCTGAGGCTCTGGGATTTTGTTTAGCTGGAGACTCTTTGCGATGCGGCGACAGGAACTCCTGCTTAGCTTTACTCCCCAGAGTTTCCTGTTTGTCTGCGGAGAGCAGACTTGGGTCAAACTGTGAGCGCTAATGATTTTTCACATTTGTTTTGGCTTACTGTGAGGGACAGATTAGAGGATTTAACGGCATAAGGCAGTTCAAACACTGTCAAGTAAGCTGTCAATCACAGAAAAGTGCATGATAGCGTCTGTCTGACTTTTCTTGGCTTTGGTTGACCAGATCTTTGAAGATCAACTGGCAAAATATCTATAAAAACAGGTTGACAAGTCGTTTAAAAATCTGAAATTTTACCTGGTTTTCTAATTTGTAGTACACACATACACACATGTTGATATAAATATAAACTGAAAGAGTTGAGGGACAAAACAATGGCTGTGGATTTCAAGACAAAGTTGACATATTGAAATTGAAACATACTGTAAGAATAAATGAAACCTGAACTGATGAATTTTTGGCATTTTTGCTAAAATAATCATCAAATTGCTGCAGATTAAATTAACTGATCATTTCAGCTCTACTGCTTGACATTGTGACTTTACCTTTTTAGCCAAATTTCAGAAACCAGACATTTGTAGATACAGGCAGTGGAGCTAAAAATACATCAGTGAATTTGATAATGCATCATATAACCCCCTCACAAACAGATTTACTTTACTAACTTGTAATGTTGCAGTTTATTTGTTCATCCTTTGCCTGTCAGGCTTTGTTTTCTAACTGAATACAGCATGGAAAAGACAGACTGGTGCAAATGAGATGTGACGCTAACAGACACACATTACTGCCTGTCAACTAAATTTGCAAAGGCAAGGATACCAGTAACCTGGTTGCTTTAGACCACCATCAGTCCATCTACCACCCGGTCTGCCAATCCCACGCATTAACATGTCTGTGTAATCTGGTTTTTCCATTTAGATATATACGACCGGAGACTGGAGATGTGCATTTAGCCTTGGCAGTTAGATGCTGCAGATGCCTCAATAACAGCAGCAGTCTTTAGAATAAAAATGATGGGAGCTTTAAATACTCCAGTGGTGCCAAGCAAATGTTGGGAGGATGGGGGCACAAGATATAGGCCACATACTCAGTAGAATATAGGCCATGCAGAGGAAAGTGAGCAGGGTACTTTACGAGCTAAATTAAACAGACAACTGTTACAGGCTGGGCTCTCGCTGCCTATTTTAGCTCCTCCTCAGAGACTCTGCTCAAGCTACAGTGCTGCACAATACCGCTCATGACCACAAATGGAAGTGGCTCTTGGCACGATTTCAAGACTCACGTGCGCAGTGTGACGGCGACTGCTGGGGCATATGACGACGGATGAATGTAAACATGTCATGAGTTGTGATCAAGGAAGAAGTGCAGAACGGCTAACAGAGGAATACTTAAAACATGTTTACTAAGACGGGCCATCAATCAAAGCCGAGTAGTAAAAGCCGCCTGACATCCACATCGCATGTGACACAGTGAATGATGAATGTTTTATAGTTTAAAGTAAGACATATATCTCAAAGTGCCACTGACACTACACCTGTTGCACTTTAAACCTATAGACACTGATGTGTTCCACTAAACATGTGGCATATAAACAAAACACAGGACATGATGTGAATACTGGTGTCACTTTGTTTTGCTTCTTATTTTCGATGCTTGCACCATGGCTAAGTGGATGGGATGTACAGTACATACACCACCCTCTATGAATGCTTATGTAAGATACCATTTGGTAGTGTAGTGTAAAAATATGTCTGCATGTAAAAAGTGTTTCTCAAAACATGTTTCACTGTTCCAGATTTCATCCATGACGACAAATGTAATAACTAAGGCCTTCACTTGCACATGAATAATACTGCAAACCAGCAAACTATTTCACAAGTGCTCCAGCTTGCATGATAAGAAGAGACTACTCCACATGCCAGGGCAAAATTACTTAATACAACACATACAACGGAAGAATTTCCGCTGAAAGTTGGTGGTTTTCTTGTTAAATGACTCATTTCCATCTCGTGCACTGCACCTCTGGTCTAATCTGAGCCCCGATCATTCATCAGTCATCACTGCCAGGGACTGCCCTCCCTCCCTACAGTGAGGTACAACTGAAGGAAAAGCCTGCATGGAGTTTATTTAGCTAAAAATAACTAAACAAAGTCCATCTGGAGGGCTGGTATGCTGTTAGTTGATGCCAATGAAAACATGTTTAAAATGATCAACATGAAAGTCTTGCATAATTTCAGAGAGAATTACTCCAGAAAAAAATGTTAGGATTGAACTATTAGCTTCTGTACTAAGTGCTCTCTGAATAACTCCTGTTATGTCCTTGTGTTCTCAGCTCTACATGATTTACTGAGTGGTCGGTCCAGCTTTCTGACTTGATTTCAGATGGGGGAAAATCCAGCTCCAGTCCCGGTTCTGCTCGTACATTATGCAGAACAAATACAGCTTTAAGAGCGCATTATTAAACTTTGCTGTGAACTGAAGTCCTTTAAAAGTTGTTTAATTTATAAAGTCAACAAATGGG
>OMNW01025207.1:120656-133280 GCA_900303245.1 Selene dorsalis
AAAAAAAACACCCTTGAGGATGTAGTCGGGCAACCAGCTGGTTTCCATTAGCATTCCTCTTCTGGCAAATGGGAGGACTGGCTCATGCAGGCAGACACATGAGGAGGATAAACGATGCGATCGGTCAAGCGGACTCTCAGTGCGGAGACAGATCACCTCTGATTATGGTGATTCTTCGACTCCTTGCTCAAGTTTAGGACAAACACGCACCATATGATGAGACAGTTATAGGTCGTAATCTTTGTCCCTTTTACTCTTCTTAGATATACAAGTCATTCAGCCTGTAAACAGTCTGGCAAGGTTGTAATTTGGGCACCACACCTTTACCATCATGTGTGGCTTTTCGGCGTCTGGCTGCTCTGGGAATCTCACTTTTGCCTTGTGCTGCTGAGCAGGTGGAATTTGGGGATACATACGGTGAAAAAATAACAATTCACAGCTGCAGTGGCAACCTCGCCACACTTCACACCTCAGTTCCAGCCAATGCAAATAGTTCTGAGTGAAGTCACCCTAAAGACACCTATAGAAATAGTGCATTATTTCAGCTTAAAGAGACTTAAAGAGAGAGCATAGAGACTGGAAACAAGGGGAAACATCTATAGGCTTGCTGTGCTCAATGATAAATTTACACATTACTTCTAGTTCAGGACAGTACAAAAACTTGAAGAACTTTTTTCTACATTTGTAGTTTGGACAAAGTTGGACGAGCTATTTCCTTTGTTTCAAGTCTTGACTAGACTAAACTACTCATCTCCTGCCTTTGGTTTCAATATAAAAATGAAATGGCAAGGGAATTGACCTCCTCATGTAGCGCTCTCCATTAAAGAAAATAAATATATTTACCAAAAAACACAGTGTAATTATCCGCCAACATTAGGGCCTCCACCACCCAACAGAGCTGAGAAGTATGTCTCATCCTGAGGTTAACATCTGGCCTGATGGATTGCTCTTAAAGCATAAGAGTGTTTATCTCACAGCTGGAGAGATGCTTCTGATATGAGCAGCTACAAGCTACAGCTGACCGATAATTCACCCGCCCACCCACAAACTAGGAAGGAGTTTGGTTCAATGTTGAAATGTCTGCTTTACTTGGGGTAGAAAACACTATTTTGCATGACTTACCCTCCTGTTAATGTTGTGTGTTTAAACTTCGACAGAGAGAAGTGAAGATTAAAGTTGGGATTCAACTCAACTCACGCAAAACCACCCAGTTTTAGTAAAGAGCCTGGATAAACACACACCAGACTCGACAGAATAACCCTTGATAACTGTGATGTGTGTCTTGTGATAAATAAAGGTGCTTATTGCCATGATCCATCTGTGTCATACGCCAACATAAAAGACTGACTTAAGGAAGAGAGGCAAGCACAGCAATGACAGCCCTCCCCCTCCCCTTCTTAGTCAGCAGCTCAGCCTCCCATGGTGAAAGTGCCTGGAGTGCGCCGTTTAAAACTCCAGTGAAATTTACAGGCCTCCAGTGGGCCCCTGTATTAGAGGAGGTGAAACATGGAGGGTGCCCTCGGGATAAGGACCCTCTCCGTGGCTACTCCACTAAATCAGAGAGGAACACAATTGAGGGACTGTGTGATGACAAAGGGGGACTCTGTTTCCTGTTTCTGTCACTTTCTGCAGACGCACCCTTGAGCAGCAGGGCTTCACGAACCATCAAGCGCCTGACTGTTACCTTTAACCTGACCCAGCTGGGACACAAATAGCTTCCCTGCAAACGCCTGCTGATCCGTAGCCTTCAGCTACAGCAGCCACTGCTCTCACATCGCTGCGATGGCCCTTACTCTATCTTGACATTTTTATTTTCCACTTGCTTTGATCTGTTTAAACATTGATATGAAAATATAGTGACTCTGATGTTCAAACCAAAAAATACACAAATAAATGAAGAAAGAAAACAGGCCATATAAGCAAATAAGTCATATCTCAAATCAGCAGCGCGGAGTAGAGTGCTCAGGGCCGTGGGAAAGCCACTGAGAGAGCAGCTGAGGACATGAGCAGCACAATACAAGATGCAGGAGCACTTAGGCCCAGACAATCCAAACTTACCTTGACGTAGGCAGTGTAGCGCTGGCACTCCTCCCTGTTGATGTCCAACCTGAGCCGCTGGCTCATCTGGCTGATCTGAGAGCCACTCTGAATGAAATAAACGCGCAATGGCTGGCTCTTCTGTCTCTTATCCACATCAGCAGTCAAGTTGTACAGCAATTCTGAGAGGAGACAAACATTGTTAGACCTAAAATCCACTGACAGAAGTAGTTCATTCAGTAAAGACGATCTTGGAAACACTCCGAGAGTTTGTTTTTCTGAAACCATGGAAAAAAATAAATGATCTCTTATTGCAGTCAGATTAATATGAGTCAGAGGGAGGATGACATGTTTTGGTCAAATCATCTGATATTGCAATAATTTAACAAGAGCCCTTTGTTCTCTGTTGCGTCATAAAATCACTAGATTTAGATTAGAATTAGAAGATTTTGATTTTGTCTTGAATTGTCATGAATAACTGATACATTATAATACTATGACGTGAAGAAGAGATGTTGTATAAGCCATTTTATTAATGTTCCCTCGTCCTGGACTGATATTAGACATAAAAATAGGCTTTTGTGCTGATATTTCTGTAGCTTAAGGTGAGCACACAAGGATTAACTTAAAAAAGGAAATTAATTTTCCAGCTGCTGGGGCAGAAATAGTATTGCTGTGAAAGAAAACATCTCAAGGAGAACATTCCTGCTGGTCCCACCCCTGGCTTTAGTGACACTGAGACACTTCCAATCTATTTTGAATCGAGAAATCATAAGCATGAAGTCAAACATTACCATTGTTTCCGAGAAAGCCATACATGGGCCTCTGGCCAATTAAAATCCATTCCTCTGAATGAATCAGCCTCAGTTTGTAGTAATTGCTTCAAGAGGGTGTCATACTGGTAAAACAGTGGGAGGGGTGGCAAACACACCCCAGTAGGACCAAAACCTACTGTTTCCTCCTCCAAAACAGGGAACGCCATGAGCTCACTCCAGAGGAGGCAAAGGAAGGTTTCATTACAGGAGTCACCAAACACATGGTGCTGCATTTTCCATGGTGTTCGCCAGACGGCTAAACAGAGAGGCTTTATTCCTACAAGCCAGGATGTAGTCATTATGTAACTACAGGGCTCCTGCTCCCCTGGGGTGGGGGCACGAATGACCCCACCCAAACACTGAAACAGGACTGCACCTCAGCTCTCAACAGGCACCGCACCCAAGTTAACTAAGACTGAAGTGTAAAGCATCGGCCCTGAGCACTGACAGTCAGCCACGGGCCAAAGGCTAACCACACCAGCCGTCCCCAAGCATGGGGAGAATTGCTTAGCATGATCATGTTTACACATTTTCCTCAATGAAAAGACCACTGAAAGTTCAAGGTGTGTGAATTTCACTTCCTCATAATATGTAATGTACCTGCAAAGGGTTCGATGGCGTAAAACGCCCGCTGAGAGTTACTGTTTTTGAGACGCACATTCAGAAAGACTCGAGAAACTCTACTACTCATTCCCTGCTCGGCCACTGGTCGCCAACAAATAGTTAGCTCTTTTTTTTTCTTTTTTTTTATTAAAAAAAATATGAGATACAACATGGTCATTTCTGTGTTTTAGAGATAGTGTCGGTGGTGCTAACCCTGTTCCGTAGCCCCAGTTTTTATGCTAACATCATTACTTCCTAGCCCCTGTGTTAGCACATAATCTTCCAACTCACTGCGGGTAAATTAGGAAGCACATTTCTTAATATATTAAAAATATTTATTTTATCCACAACTAAAATATGATTCAAAGATTCTTTTTTCCTATAAGACATGTCGACTCGGTGGCGAGCAGGTTTTTTCATCTCTTCTCCACACTAGTCTGTGTGTAGCCTGTAGTGGAGGTCAGTTTTTGTTAGGCGACCACTTTCGTGAGGTTTCTTTAGCCTGGTATTGTCCTCACCTATCTGTCCGGGCAGCTGTCTCCCCCGGAAGCGCATGCAGACGGTGACGTTGAAGCAGTTCAGGTTGTGGTGTCCCTCGTGGCACTGAGGCACAGTGATGTTGATGGAGACGGGCAGGAAGATGGAGACATCCACTGTGATGACAGGCCGGGTCCTACACCCACATCACCCAGGGGGACAGATGGGGACGGACATTTAAAACAACTCAGATGAAGAGAAAAAAAATACAAATGCTGCTGTGTCACAGATCGATCTCATCACTAACCTCAGCAACACCACACTATTTGCCATGAAAGCTCCGATAGTGACATCTGCAACAAAAACATAAGCATGACTGATTGATTGAAAAAGCCATGAAGAAGATGCGATATTAAGGCAACATCCATTCAAGGCTCTCTGCACCTGCAAACAATGCACAGAGGTCTCTAGCTGTTACGCAGGCTGAGTGTGAATGTCAGCTGAGGAATGCAGTAAACAAGATGCCTCAATCACGAGTCTGAACCATTGCAAGAGAACAAGAGCCCAGAACCACGAGGGTGCGGAAACCAAACACATTTAATAATCTCAGCCTTTTCCATCTGGTGTGTTTTTACTTCATGTTCCTGTACCTGTGTAACCATTGCCATCCATGTCCACGTTGCCAGATATTGACTGGCCAAACATCTGCAGTCCAGGGTTTATGCTGCGTCCAGACAGTTTCTGTAACAGATGATACCAGCCTTCAAATAACATGTGAGCCAGCCCCGCGTGGAAAAGAGCACATTGTGTAATATGTTTTTGCTCTGTTTGTTTTTCATAGATGAATATATAATCGTTGCTTTTACAGACTTGTAGTAAAAAACCACATTTGAGTAGCTTGGCTTGGCATTAAGACTGTATACAGGAGGAAACAGCTATCCCGGCTCACTCCAGAGCTCAGATACACACCTCTAACTTCTTGTTTGTTTAATCTCTACACAAACAAGTGCGCAGCATTTCACTAGAACTCTGATGTTCCTTTAAAAAAACAGGAAAACAATAGGAGCCGTCTTACCATGGAGTACTTGCTGATGATCCCACTGGCATCTCCGTGGTAGATATAAACAGCTCCTCCATAGTCATCTTCTTTAGGTGCCCCGATGGCTACATCTGAAGAAACAAATGGAGGACAAAAAATGTTTCTGTGTAAATGCTGGATTAGGGATGAATGAGCACGTTAATGACTGTGTGTGTTTGTGAATGTGTACAAAAGCTTTCATTAACCCTCTGTTTACTTTCAGCTGGGCCAGTGCATGGGAAACAAGCTGTTACAGTAAGACTCTTAATAGACAATTAAGTGTTGTTAGTGGCTATAAAAATGTGTGCGACCTCTGAGAAAGTGGAAACAAGACCATAAAGTGCTGGCGAGAGCACTGAAACAACGTCTCCTTATTTCCACACAACGTCCGTACATAAACTCTCTTTTTATAAACCGAAACACTTCTGTGCCATGCTGTGCAGCATACCAAAGCGGACATGTTTTTTTTGTTGTTTTTTTTGTAAATATCACACAATGATTAACTCATTATGTAAAAGTTAAATTAAACAAGTTGGTCGTTCTCGGTGAACCCAAATGTCTATTACGATTTCTGCAGTCATTTCAAATGAAATGGTAGCAGCTAAGTTGTAAATAACACTGTCAGTCAGCGAGCGAGTCTGGCTCTTTCGACACTCAGCGAGACGAGTTATGGGACGGATGAGTTATACTTCCCAGCTGCCATCTTTTCTCCCCACTCACACACACGTACTCGGTGCCAGGCTGCAAGCCTCGAGGCGTATCTCACACAGAGATGAAACCAGGCAGCAGCTCCCGGCCTCCAGTGTGAGACAGACGCCAAATCCAACCGGCAGAGGAACAGACAGTGCAAATGTATGTGTCTCTGTGCGAGGATAATTTGGTTTAAGCCTGGCTGGATCTGTGCACAGAGGGGCAAGAGAGGGAGATACTTTCTGCCGCTCATCGAGAGGGAATTGAAACAAACGACTGTGAAAGTGATCGGGTTTTGTTGCACCTACTGAGCAGCTCAATCAGCCATTGTTTGCTGGTGGCCTGATGTCAAAAAAAAAAAAAACAGAGTGACTTTATTACCCATCAGATGACGGAGGAAATGGCCTTGTTGCATGACAACATGGAACAATACAACTGAACACTGTTGCAAAGTTTTTTAGGAGTTGCCTGGATTGTGGGGTCATGGGCCACTGGTCACATCTAAAACCACCACTTTGTACTGACACTCACCAGTGGTAAGAAAGACTTCCATCCCCACATTATTTATTATTTATATAGTTGATTCGGAAAGAAACACTCTGCTCTCTATTGAAGGAACGTCAATCTGCAAACATGGCCAGCACTAATAACACAAGTGATTTGTGTATAATTGACTAAAACATGTTAACTGCCCTTTGAGTCAGTGGTTCCCTTTTATGCTTTTTTTGCCCACATTGACTTGTTTTCTTTTAAACATGTTTCAGGTATATGTCAGTAGGCAAAGTGAAACTATTCAAAGTACAGTCCTGACTCTCGGCCCACAGGAAGGGAGTCACTGTATCTGACTTTCTGCTCATTTGCAAAATACAGAAGGTGCACTGTCTGTGTTAAAACATTGTAACATTTGAAATACTTCAAATAATGTGTAGCACAATAGCTTTACAATAGACAGCATGACAGTGTGAAAAAACTTGAAAATATCCTCTTTCAACAGATGGTGTAAAAATACAGGAAGTTCCTAAGACACAGGATGTTTCTAAGAATTAGTTTCAAGAGTTTCAGAGTTTCAAAGATACAGGAAGTTTCAAAGGTGGTACTTTGTACTAACCTTGATAACCATCGTCGTCTATGTCTCCAATTGCAGCAATGCATTCTCCAAAGTGTGCATTGAAAGCACTGTCACCAGTCAAAACACCAGCGTCCTCCATCACCCCCTACAAAAAGAAAAGAAAGGAAAAGAAAGGTCTGAAAGTTTAGAACTCCAGTGAAATTATTGCAGCTTTTCTCAGCTAAAGTGATTTGGATGTTGTTAGCTGGCTTTTTATTCGAGCAACTTGGCCAAACAGACAGTTAAGTTTTCTTGCAATTATTCATAAATATAAAATAAACAAGCTGAAGCTCTATTCTCGCTCAGTTACATAATGTCACAATGCTTCACTGTTTTATTCTAGGAACATGATAATAGTCAGGAAAGAATCCAACATCCAGGAGCAAAGCACTGTGGACAATAACGGGACAAGAATGTGCAGGTCAAACCAACAGAGAGAACGTAGTAAATAAAAGTGTGTGTTACGGTATCGTGTTCCCACTGACCCACAGATCCCACTCACATTGCCTTTGCTGAGGTACACAGACACCTGGCCCTCATCCCGGTGCTGGCTGTGCATGGGTGCCCCCACCAGCAGGTCCGACAGGCCGTCCTGGTTCAGATCAACTGCACACAATGAGGAGCCAAAGTAAGAGCCCATCTGGAACCAAGCCGAGCCACAGAGCAATGGGTCAGATCACAGACACTTCTCCTTCAGTTCATACAATTGACATACGCTCCGACTGGATTCACGTCCCCTTTTATAGCTGGGGCGATATCAAAGGAATATTTACACAACTTATGACTTAAAGTTACCCCGGCTCCCCTTTATTTACTCTGCATGAAAATCATTAGCTACCTCTTTGGTTTCTGAGTGTGTGCTCTGTCTTTAAATCTCTGTTACAGTCTAAACACTTGAAGCAGACGTAAACAGAGCAGCTCTGACAACAAAGCAATTAGAGCAGCGTGCAACACATCTAAAGAGTCCACTACACAATATCCGGGACAGTTTAGGTTAAAAAAAATGTTGTTGTACTCTTCCCGATGAAAGTAATAACCTCAATGTAATACATATGCTACATAATGATTTAAAAGAGACCACATCTGAGCTCATACCATTTTCCCTGAGGCTTGAAAACTCTTCACCAAAGACACCCCGTCGATCTTGAAAATGTAAACCTGTGCAGCAGGAAACACAAAAATCAGTGGAGCAAGCAACACAAGAGGAACGACAGCAGCAGGAGATACAACAAAAGATTAAGTCCTTACTTTTCCACTGCCACTGTGCTGAGGTGCTCCTGCAGCTATGTCTATTACATTAGGGGAAGAGAAGTGTCCTGCAGTCACAGCATAGCCTGGAGACACAGACAATAATCAGTCACAGCTCCTCTGTAATGATATATTCCACTTTCATCCGTAAACGGACTCTTACCAAGGTAGCTGTATCTGTGGGAGTCCACGTCTTCTTTGTTCAGGCTGTAGAAAGAGTCGGAGGTCAGGTTGTACACCTTGATCGTCCCAGTCCAATAGTATGACCCCGGTGCACCCATTACCACCAGCTCCTGAAAATGACAAGCCCCCCCAACAACACAGGAGGCATTTAGATAACTCTGACGGTGATCCACCTTTGATCAGCAGCAGTCGCCTGCTGAAGAGAGGAAGAGGAAGAAGGAAAAAGGCGCTGCTGGGTGAATGTCTGGTTAACCAACGGCCACAGACTGGTTTGTGCTATCTGATCTTAACCACATATCCAGATGGCATGCCAGCTGAGGCTTTGATGTGATGAGGAATTCAGAGCTTGAGCAAAATTGACAGCTGTAAAATGAGTTGATAACAGATTTTTTGTTGTGATGCTCCACGGCTATTAACAGAACCAGACAGCGACCAATCAGGCCCTATGTTTAGACTACAATAAAAGATGTAATGCTCTTCCTCAGCACCTCAGTCACACTGTGTGGTCACCACTGGGAACTCATGCGTCACACAAACAAACCAAACAACACGGCGCTGACCTTACTCAGCAGAATACATTCCCTGCACTGTGGTGTCAAACATCTGGGCACCACCAGGCTTGTGGATCGTGGTTCAGACAAGGATAAGGTTTAACAGTTGGATGGCTTTTCTTTAAATTCCTCACATTTTTTTAAAGGGGAGCCAGTGGTTCAAATGCTTTAACAGATCAACAGTGACGTTCTCAGCCAGTGAAAAAAGTCAGTTTGATGATTTGTCTTTGGGTTTAAAACAGTAGGTTCATTGTGCGATCTGCGGTAATCACAATATTTTTCTTTCCCTTTCCAAATTTTATGACTTTGCGTGCCCCCACAGAACCTTACAGCTTAAATATTGTGCTTTTTCACTGAGTCTACGTTATAAAATAAATAATGAAAAGAATTCCTACAACATGACAGTCACACCGCTCTACTACCTGAGTGTTTAGAAACAGCCACGGAGAAGATTTTCAAAGCCTGTTTTGTTTTGACTCCGTGCTGAAGTACACACATCAAGACTGTGTAGTGAATGTTCAGCAGGTTCAGCAGGATCATGTGAAATGATCCCATGTTAGTATCTGTCACAGGGAAATCAGTTTTAAGAGCAAAGCCACGTGAGCAACATGTACACTCTGTTGAGTCTTTGTTCATCTAAGTATATAAATGACGAGTTTAGATCTGCGATGAACAGTTATTTTACTTATCAGTTATTGGTTTTCATTATAAATTTCACTTATCAAAAACTTGTTTCTTTATATTCACCATACAAACATTTAATGAATGGACACTTAAAATGTCCTAGGATATTAGGGAGATAACCTAATTAGGGGATATTAGGTTAAATGTTATCACAATTTTGCTGAATTCAATGAATTTAACTATTTTAAAAATGTGTTATCTGCTGATTGTCTATTTGATTAGGTGTTTGTGGATCTGGCAGCTTGAGATTAGGACCAGGTCAGCTCAAAGCTAACAATAATATAGTTATTTAGTATAGGTAAAAAAAAAAGAAAGAAATCTAATTACATTAAACATCCAGCCGTCTTTTCACCATTGAGAATGTTTTCGCCCTCAGGACACAGCCATGCTGTCCGGACACTTACAGTCTACTGTACTTTACTGTATATCCCAAATTAAGCGTAACTGTAATCTGAGACTTGAAAAGGGTCTTTGCAGAACAGGCTGCTCATGGACAACATCAGGAAAGAATTATATTACTAACAAAATGTCTAAACTGATCAAATATACATTTTTCAAATTTTAATTTATTCTTCATATGCACATTTTTCCTGTCAAACTATATTTTCACCAAATTGCTTGTAGAAGTTAAATCTATTTGACCTTGCTCTCACCACTCCGGCTCACGGTAACTTCATCTCTCTGGACTTAAAGCTGTTTGGAAGATACAATAAGATTGTCTGGTGATTCAGACTGATGCCACACGTGAATACAAAAACAGACATGAACCCATACAGTGGAGAAAAGGAAGCTCATATTTTCTCAAGCGCTTTATCTCGTGGCTCCACACCAGAGGTCGAGCGAGGCCGCAGCAGCCTTTCCTCACAGAGCCGTATCTGCCTATGGAAACATAAGCTAACAGTTATCAGCACTTTGTCACCAGAGTGCTGACCAACATGTATATCTGACTGTAGAATTCAGATTTTCCACATCATTTGACTTGTTAAACAAACCTCAGCTCAGTGTATAAGGCCCCTGCTAATTCTCCTCAGAACATCAGAGAGAGGAAGTCAACAAAGACAAAGGAAAAAAAGGTTTCTTTGTAACAGACATCTGACATGTGGTAGTGATAATGATGATCACACTTCAACTAAGAGGATGAAACTTTAGCTGAGAAAAACAGCCGTAAGGCATCTGAGAAAGATTAATACTTCCTATTAACAGTATATATGATGTGAACCCCCCCAAACTGCTGAGATGAGATCCAACTGCTCCATTTATCAAACAGCGAAAGTGATGGATGCAGCTTCTGATGAGTGTTTGGATGACAACAAACACCAGAGAGAGAGTATTACGGGGATTAAGAGGATGAGCGGGCAACGTTACTGACCTCCGTAAAAACTCCCGCTATCCCGGCTTGGCACGAGCCGTGCTCTTCCCCATACTTCTGCTTATAGTCTGTAAGAAAAAACAAACCACAAATTATTTCACTGTGTGCTCGGGCCAGCATTTACTGGAGTTTTTCCTGCATTCCATATGGAGCTAGTCAAAGTCACAGTCCCATCCAAGAGGAAAGGGGGCAGAAATCAGACTGAGAAGACCTCTTACTTTGGAGGAGCAGGGGAGGGAAGGAGCGGGGGGAGCGGTGCTCTCAGGTTACAAAAATATTGAGCTTGGATCTGCACAAAATGCACTGTAAATAACGTCCCATGCAAAGTCTGCCTGGCTTCTCTATGACTGCTGGCAATGAGAGTTACGGAAGGAAGTGTAAGACTGACCTGGGAGCACAATTTAGGTGTAAAACAGCCTTTGATAAATAGCTCTGAGTCACATATCAAAACATATGAGGAACGTATTTGCATGAGTCAGCTTAAAATGTTACACAGAACGTTATTATCTCAAATGAGACTTGATATTTAGTGTTGTAGCGTGTGCACAAAGGAAAACAACCTGCAGAACAAATGGATTTGATTTACTACAATCAAAACAAAATCTGATTTCTCTGCTCTACAAGTAAACCTTTTCTTAGAAACATCTGATTTCTGAAAAATCGAGGTACAATCTGTCCTCTGACAGAGCTGCCATGATAAGACCTTTGTCATAATGTGTTTGACATTTCTCTCTCTCTGTAAAAAGGCGTAGAGGGAATACACCTCCACTGGACTAATGTTCATTTATTTGGCTTAACGAACTGCGTGGCCTTCAGTGGTGGGTGCTGGCTCCCGCCAGAGAACTGTTGTTGGACTGAGGATCTGAGATCACACTTCAAGGCTCTCGTGCTACTCTTTCCCAATGCCAAAACACCAATCATAAGCTAGAAGCAGATGTGAGGCTGCACACTGCTGGTGCCGGCTACACAGATCACGTGCCGTGATAAAATGTAACCAGAGAAGATGTAAAACAGACTAAACCAGTGGTTCCCAAACTAGGGGTCTGGACCTCTCATGGGGTCCCAAGATGAATCTGTGGGATCATGAGACAAGAAATAAATAAGACTTGGCTGTGTTATCATATTAAAATTTCCTAATTTGCTCTAAACCCAAAGCACAGCTCAGGCTGAATGCCAGTGAAAGTCATAAACCAAAGAACTGGGCAAATTACAGGTTTGGCCTCATGATGAAAACTTAAGGCATCAGCAATGTGATTAGAGTTCATGCTGAGGAAAACATGAGTTCATCCAATCCTTGTTCTACTTCTCAAATGCAATGTCTCATTGTGACACAGGAGGAAAAGTCCAGGCATCACCAAAATCATTAGGATGTATTTTCTCAATATCTGTATCAAAAGTGCTGACGAAGGGGCAAGATATACTTTATTTCCCTGAAATCAGATTCATGTTTTCTTTAATAAATTATTTTTTTCTTTGAGCCTTTAATAATAACAATAATTTAAAAAAAAACTAAAGTGAGAAAAAATTAGACTCCTCAGAGCTCAAATGAAGGTCACGACCTGTGTCTCTGCCTGACTTCTCCCTCTTCTCTCTTCAATTGTCTGTTTCTGTTAGTTCTGGATAAAATGAAGGGAAACCCTGATTAACTTTGGGCTGTACCTTCATAACAAGGGATGAGCGGCTTGGTCCTGCCCTGAAGTGTTGGAGGAATGATGGAGCAGTATCCGTGAGGAAGAATGTGCTCTGAGTCGTAGTAGACGTTTTTCCAGCGGTGAGCACAA
>OMNW01025216.1:0-12369 GCA_900303245.1 Selene dorsalis
TGATATTTTCTCAAACCCACTTTGGCTAGCCAAGACTGAGAATGAGCGCCTGAGCAAAAAATATTTCACACTTTCTTGTCTATTCTGGCATAAGATAAAGTATGATTTATGGTTTGACATTAAGATTTGTATCACAGCAACTGCATGCCTAAAACTGCTTGATTGTGTAATAATTCTGAAATACTCCTCAGTCCTGCTTTTCATAATGACTGTAGTTTTCTCATTCTTCCATATATATAATTTCTCAAATGGTACTGGACAAGACATGGTAAACTACAGTCCAGAAAAACTAAAACCTGAAATTGAGTCACTATTCCTCAGTAGTCTGTGTTTTACACTTTTCACCTGCTCCACCATGGACAGTCTACTATGTACAGTGGGATTCAAACGAATTGGAGAGTAATCTCAGACTTTTGGACCCCACTTTACACAGTAATATGTGTTATTTCTAATTATGGTGAATCATGGGTAGTAGTGATTTTTTGTGCTTTATACCCAATCTAACAGGTCTGAGGTTCAGCAGCATTCAAGGAGTCATGGCCTGCTCTCATTTGGACTGAAACAAGTGATTGGACATAATATGATCCTCTGAACAATTATGAAAAACAGGACCTTTCATATAAGGCACTACCAGACACAATATGTTTGATCCCAGAGAGCGAACATTTTTGATAGCTATCATTAGTTGTATTCATGAGACAGTCGTCCTTTTGGCAGTGTAATTTAATGGAGAACATTGTATACATTGTCATCAGTTTTATCTCATCTTGCCATTGTTTTTTGTCACTGAATGAAATTGAAGCACCTCCCTGATTCAGAAATTTTATTACTTTGAGGCTTGGCAATTTTATGCCATTTTATTATGTTTTGTGTGGCTGATAAGACAACAGCCTATTCTAGACTGTATGAGCAAGGCACAGTGTATGTTCCTCAGTATGTTAATCACATAAGACAGTAGTTTATGTGCAAAAGTGGACATAATGGCCATCAACAGACTGAAGGAAGTGTAACATGGTGATAATAAACCTCCTCTCCAATTCTTCTGAAATAATCCCTCCATTCAGTCAGTACCAAGCAGTAGTCTCCTCCTGCCGTCCTATGGAAGGGAAGGAGGACCAGTGCCAGTCTTGTACCTAGTTTGCAATCCTTCAATGGACCTTTGTGGATGCTGCCATCCTTCCCTCCCGGCAGCCCATTCAGGGGTGTCACATGGCGCTCGGACTCTGCACCCATCTCACAATGCACCCCTGTCATTTGCACCTCATTGACATGCACTCATAGTGATGTGCATTGGGGAATGGTCGTGTTCTTCCACTAGTTTCAAAGGAAATGAAGTGCCGGGCTGGGTGGCCAAAGTGTGGCTTCCTGGATACGGTATTCATATTTCTTAGGAGGAAGTGCAGAAATGTGTGTGTATGTGTGTGTTTGGAGTTGGAGTTGGCAGTGCGTTTTAGCAAATGTGTCACACAAACCTCCCACACATTTAACGGTCAGGTACTGTGAGAAACAGTTTGATATTAGAAATGTGGGACGCCAATAGTCTTCTTAACACCATTGGCTGTGACTGACGAAATGAATGTTATATTTAAATGTTCATGCTACACTTGACGTAATGAGTGGAAACTGTAATTTAATAAACTTCCTCAGGAGTTTATTTTAGATTTTGTAAGAATTATTCACAAAATGTCTGGATTTTCTGTTAAAACTTTACTGCAGTGCAATGACATCTAGAGATCTGTGTGTGAATCAAATACTGTTGAAAAATCAGAGGTAACTTTTCAGCTCTCAGCTTCCTGTCTATTTATGCTAATCGTGTTACATTTAAGTTCTAAATCTAATATTGACTTAGTGTACAAGTAGCTATCATCTATTAGTATGGAGGAGCTAAATGTTGCCTCTTTGCCATGCTGTACACTTCAAAGACAGTACTATTGAGAGCTGTTTTTTGTAGCTGAGCTTATGTCAGAAATTTTCACGATACAGTGGAAATCCACTTGAAAACTTAGGAAAGTTACTGGAAGATGAGCTATGGAATACACTGACATTTTCTCTAAATATGAATAATTACCTCAGAAGCTCCGTTTAGATTTAGATTTTAGATTGGAGTAATGGCTTATCTCTGTTCCACACCCAGAAAAAAACATCTCATATGTGTCAAACAAAACAGCACCGCCTTTATTGTACAGTCATCGAGAAAATAATTTGAATGCATACCTAAAAATAACTTGGGTGGAAGATATTACTGTCATGCATGAGTCTCTCTCCCGGACCTTATTGATGAGGCAAGACTTCCCATCATCATCACATCATCATTATTGAGAAAGACCAACAGCAATGAAAGTCTAAATATTACTTTCTTTATGGACTAATTTAGATTGTTAGGTGGTGAAAAACCTCTTTGTACGGTATTTATTATTCAAATTGCAGTTAGTGTTTTAATATGATTATTGATTTATGATTTATTTTAAATGGTACAGTTCACATTAATAAAGGAGGTCTCTCATTTATCTACTGTAACCTTAAGTATGTTGTTAAATAATGACACAAGGTCATTGGTTTAAATGTAAGGTAAACTGTCAATTTGTACTCTACCTGATACAGGAAAGTGGTAATTAAAAAGATTTTTATTTATTTTTTTTTTACAATTTCCATCCATTTAGCCTCAGCACCAATGTATGGTGTTCACAAGACTATTGGTAAGATTTTGGGACAACATGATAAGAGAAAGTAAAAGAAATGTTTAACAGTCTTTTGTTTTGGTGCTGAATTTCTATGACTTGACATACTATCAACATAAACAATGTCTAAGAAGATTAACTGACTAAAAATCACGACGATAACTTGTAACCTAGACCTACATTTGATACCAGTATCTTGATATTCATATCTTTTCTGCTTTTTTATGTTTTATTTGCACGTCTATTAAATTGCTGTGTCTCTTTAATCTGTTTTTGTAAACTGTACGCTCGTACTGTATTCTGCTATCATTTTGTTACACTTGTATAGATATTTGTTATCATAATTTCATATTGAGTAATATCTTTACTTTTATGTATTATTTCACTCCTTGTAAGTGTGTTGCTGTGGCAGAGTTAAAGAATCACTATTGGGCCTGAGTGGAACCATTATTTTGAAGGATCGTTTGCTATCAGCTACGTGACCATGTGCAGCAGTGGCAGCAGCACCACCCTCCTCCCTCTCTCCCTCTCTCTCTCTCTCCCTCTCTCTCCAGCATCACTCCCCCTCGTACACGCTGTCCTCATAACCTCCAGCAGCATTACCCGCGTCGGCCTGTGTACACTCAGCTTCCCTGGGAGGAGGTGGGATCTAGCTACTGGTGGTCGTGAGCTTTGCGGACGTGCAGATTGCCAACGACGGGGCATTTTTTTTCTAAAAGAAGGGGGGGCGGCGAGAGAAATCACAACGAGAAAGCCCCTCTTGGGATCCCCTGCCTCCCTCTGCCAACGACGTACACTCACTCGCCACTCTCCGCCTGTCTACCTTCCTAATCTCAATATCTCGTCGTTTTCTGCCTCCGGTTCCCTCTCTGACCAACGACCGCCACGACCATCAGCATTTCACAGGTTGGGTCTGTGTGATGAGGTCGCCTTACCGCGGAGGTTTGGTTATTCTGTTAAGATAAGGCGGTTTTTTTTTTTGCTGTTGTTGTCAAGGTGTAGTCTTCGCTTTCAGTTTGGGTCGACTTCTCTCCTACGAAAAACCTTTCCAACGCCCCGAGTGTGTGAAGAAATACAGCACAGGAGACGTAGCTACTACCACCGGGGCTGAGGGAACCGCTGGTGAGTGAACGGTCCTCCTCTGTTTTTAACCGTTAGCCTCTTAACTGTCCATTGACATATTGATTGTACCGAACTTGGCAACATGATGTTGATGCTGCCGGGAGCGGGCAAACGCGTGATTTACTGACCCATTGACTCATTATATGCTACCCAAGACTTTTCAGAGGTATGTGTGAGTGTTTACTTAACGCTATTTAACACGGCGTTTGCCGTGTGTCCGTCGGCTCATTTCTTGTGATATCATTCAGTGACGCTATGTCATTTATTGCTAAGGTTAGCCGTCAACGCTGCTAGCTACCGAGCCGACGCCCAATTGTCTCCCGTCCTGTAATAATCCACAATTACCACACCGAGAAGAGGTCAGCCGCCGCATAAAGATGCCAGCTTTCCACTGTGTAGATAACCCTGCGTGGAGTTATTAAAGTCAGCTTTCACTGCGCCTGATTCACCGGGCAGAAATCAGCTGACTCAGTGATGTCCTGTCACGGTAACAATCGCACCTTTCTCCGCTCATTACAGTCATATCGGTGCTTTACGGTGACGCGCACAGAAAGTGCAGCCGCTGTGATTTAAGCCGCAGCTCGCCTCGCGGTCACTCAGACAGGGATGACCCTCGTGGAAACCGCATGGTACGGAACCAGTAGGGCTTTTCTCTATGTTTCCGTCAACACTGACAGCATTGTTTGGGCTTTAACACGCCAGAGCTACTATATAACACGCTAATCCTCAGTGGGCATAGTTGGCAGCAGCGCAGGTATGAGAATGTGTGGGTTGAATGTTGCATGCGTTTGTCCGCTTTTATGTGCATTCATTGCTTCTTTTGTGAAGGAAACACGTGTATATAGGGTTGAAAATGAGTGTTTTGGACTCTAGGATGCATGTAGTATTGGTCCAAACAATACAGCCCTGATCATGTAAATATGTTGTCCTGCTGTGAGTGTGGAAGCAGCTGTCAAGAGGACATGATATACAGTGTCCTCCTCCACATCAAAAAATTTCAGTGGCATCTGTGGGTAGAATTAATGAAATCACATGAGTAACATAACATATTGTCAACCCTCGCCTGCCGTTGAGGAGTCTTAGGGAATCATGTGTTAAACAGACTTGCATATTTATGGTTGTGTTGAATGGG
The DNA here is from genome assembly GCA_900303245.1 of Selene dorsalis. NCBI lineage: Eukaryota > Metazoa > Chordata > Actinopteri > Carangiformes > Carangidae > Selene > Selene dorsalis. The sequence goes on from OMNW01025216.1 coordinate 4,933, forward strand.
ACGTGTGGCTGGTGAGAGTCATGCACACACTGAACAATGTGATGGACAATGAACTGCACCAAAGGTTCAACTTTGTTCAACTGCCTGTGCTTTGACCCTTAACAGCAATATGTACACATTCCCAGAATTGAGAGTTCAATTGATTAGTAATGTTGGTGAACTTCCGGTTCTCTGCAATACCTCAGGATGCAAGCAGTGCTGTTTATGAGCAATGCAGTTCCACGTACTGTGAAATCAGCTGTCCAGTAGTCTTAGTACAACTTCTCCAAATCACTGGAATCACCCGTGTGTCCATGGAAGAATTTGTAAAGCTACAGTTTTTATATTTTAACCTTATCCTGTTCTTTCATAGGCCAGTGGATAGAGGAATCTGCACAGTGTACATATTTTTTTTTGACTTGTATTGAAAGCAGGTTATATGAATGAAAAAAGCCCCATGCAGTGTGCGGGGGGACAGTGGACTCCAGTTCACACACTGTGAAGAGGGATATACCATTATGCCCAAACACATGACATGACTGTACCTCTTATACAAAACTGTGGAGAAATTGACTGAATTTGAGTTTGATGATGAGCAAAGCATGAAAACAGAAGATAACAGAACAGTATGCCACTCTGTACGTCTTTTTCTGAAAGCATGAATGATTAATATATACTCTGTTTAAATGGTGCACTGCGTTTGACAGAAATTCATCTCAAAGCCACTAATAAACACAGCTAATTGAACTTAGTTAATTAGCAGTTTCAGAACTTTGACCATTTGACCACGCACAAATTTCCCCATCGTGGGATCAATAAAGTACTATCTTATCTTATCTTATCTTATCTTATTTCTTTTGGCAAGTAGAACATATAAAAAACAACAACATGGGCAGTAAGATAACAAATGAGAAAAGAGAACCAGGGAGAGAAGTTCAAACTTGGCACGTATTAAGCTGGCCAATCCTGGCCTTAAAGGGATAGTTCTGTTTTTTTGAAGTGGGGTTATATGAGCTACAAATGGCCACTAAGTATAATATCTGCAGTAGAAAGGTCTCCAACCCCCCCCCACTGAGACATACCAGCGCATCGTGCTGCACCGAGACACAGGCAGTAAACGGTTGTCAATGAGGGACGATTATAATCAGCGTAATTTCAACGGCTACGAGGAGTCTTGTCTCAAAATAATACACCAGTTCAAGAGTATGATATAAAGTAAAAATTGACAATGCATCAGCTGGTTGGAAAAAAAGTTAGTTTATCTGGAACTAACCAACTCACTCAGTATTCCTCCGCACAGGTAGGCTTCATGACGCGCTGGATCAACTGGCTTATCACGTGTTTGAGTCTGACTCAGCGGTGAGGAGAGTATAAAAGATTTTTTAAAAATGAGTGATTATGATAGCGACGGCGACATTTCCTTGACTTTGGAAACAAACGGGTATCTTTAAGAGCCAGAATATACTGAAGCAGAGCTGCCAAAGGTCGATATCACAAAGAGGAGCTGTAAGGGGACCGTAATACATTTCTGTTTGTGCATCCTGGAAAACACACCCATGGACCATCTTCTAAGTATTTAGAAGAGTCGAGCTACCCTCCGGGATAACAACCGCAGTTAGGACACCAAACTGCTGATAGGCGAATTGATCCAGCGCGTCGTGAAGCCTACCTGCGCGGAGGAATACTCAGTGAGTTGGTTAGTTCCAGATGACCTAACTCTTTTTCCGACCAGCTGATGCATCATAACTTTTTCTTTGTAGCATACTCTGGAACTGGTGTATTATTTTGAGACAAGACTCCTCGTAGGTGGCGAAAACACGCTGATTAATCGTCCTCCATTGACAACCGTTTACTGCCTGTGTCTCGGTGCAGCATGATGCGCTGGTATTTCTCAGTGGGGGGGGGTAGAGACCTTTCTACTGCAGATCTTATACTTAGTGGTCATTTGTACCTTATATAACCCCACAAAAAAAAAACAGAACTGTCCCTTTAAGTGGGTGTCAGTGTTTGAAATTGTCACTGAAATTACAGAATTGGTCGGACACAGCCCCCTCAATCTGATTTTAGAAATGTGTTGGTGTTGATAGCCTTAAGAAATGATATGACTTTAATTAGGTTCAGGTTGTTTTCATGTTTCAGCTTGACTTACTCACCCTCACATGACTACAGGTTTTATTTTTAGTGACAGTGACCCCGTACTTTGTGGACCAAGGTTCCAGTTTCTCTGTAGTACATAGCAGTGAAAATACATTACATAGGTCTAGGCTTGTTACAATTTGAGGATCATCTTGTTCATTAATACTGTTTAGATCTTCTTTTTTTCATTTTCAAATGAAATGACACTCTTGATTGAAATGTGTGTGTGTTGTTGCTAAAAGCAAAACTTACAAACATAAGAAATAGATAGAATAGGAACTTAGGGAGAAAAGAAAGTTAAGTCTCGTCAGGTGGACAAACTAATGAAGTGACATGGAGCACTGAAAGAAAGAAAAAAAAAACAGAAAAGTGTGGTACTGGATACAGGAGACAAGAGTGCTATGAGACAGCTGTGTGTGTCAGTTCCTCTTGTTTGTGTCAGCTTGAGTTTCTGTCAGAATCCACTGAGGAAAGATGGGCTTCGAGGGGAGGGAGAGAGAGCAAATCCAGAAAAGGTCACATTAGACTCTTTCATTTTGGTTCCATTCAGATGACATTTCCCACCCAGTCAAGTCATGATGTTTCTAAGAAATTAATTACATTGCTTTTTAATTCAATTACGGTTAATGACCTTCTATTCAAAATTCGATGCCACTGGCACACTATTCATCATGTTGTTGTTTTTTTAGTGAGCTGTTTACACATTTTCTTATCAATGTTAACCTCTCCAGGTAGGTCACTGTTTTATAGGGATTTCTTACTTGCCCCCAAAAAACAGGGTTTTTTTGTATATCAGGGATATGACTTGTTTGGTTACTCATTGCATCACACAAATCTTTTGTCTTCTAACGGCCTTACAAGTAAACAACAATTTTACCTTTAAAGGTTAAAGGCAGTGTTTACAATGCACTTAGGTCAGTGTTGGAGTCTGACACACTTGCATGAGTGTGTGACTCAATCTCAGCCTAATGACTTACGACTGCGTGCAGTTAAGTCAGGAGTGTATGTATGACTTCTGATATGATAAACATTAGAACAACAGATCAATGTTGTCAGTAAACAAAACAGGACAGCACTGAATCAGAACAGAACTTTGTTGATTTTCCTTGGAAAGGACGTGTTTTAATGAATTACACCTTTGTGTAAATCATGATTAAAACGCACCATTTATCATATGCCACGACTTGATGCATATTTTGGACATCACATGGAGTTAGATGTAAATCCAGTAATTGGAATTCAATCAGCCGTCGACATTAGGTTGACCTTGTCAGCTCTACTCAAGTCCAGGGCCTCCCACATCTCCATAACTGGAGTTATAGTTACAGCGACCTACTTACTGTAGAACTTGGCTCAACTTTGGAAAACAAGTTTTTTTGTCATGCATATTTTAGGCTTTGAAGTGGAGTAACTGTGGGCTTCTTTAAAACAGTAAGTGATGGTGTGCGTGATCATCAATTTCATCATCTTCATTTTTGTCAGGAAGCAGCATAATCCAACCCTGTGCACCGTGTCATAGTTTTAGCAGAGGAAGGAGTTTCTCAAATCTCTCTACACCCCTGAATCCTAGGCCTGCGTTTTGTTTGCCTTGTGACTGATCTGTTTTCGTCCTCTCTGGCTAAAAAGAGGATTTCTTGTCATAAAACATAAGTTGCAGCGACTATGTTTAGATGCATGGATCAGATATGCGAGTGGCCGCTTGACCACAAGCTACATTGCTGCGCAGAATCCGCTGTCCAAGTTCAGTATCATACAAATGTGGACATTTTACTTAACACAACCGGAGCCTCTTGCTCTGCCTGAGGCCCTGGTGTTTGTTGCTGCCCTTTGGCATATTAAGTTTCAGATGTGCAAATCTCATGGCCAGCCGTGGCTGCTAGTGGAAATTTCCACTTCTCATTGGGACAGCATCTTGTGAATGTGATGTTGTGAGCTTGTTCACAAGAAAATCGGTAACAGAACTAACGGGTGGTTTTTAAGGGACTGTGATATTTAAAAAGATGGTACCTTTTTTTTTTATATCATACAGTGCATAATTACCTTGGATAGACCATTTGGAAAACAACACTGGGGTTAACACTTAAGCATTTGGCTACTTCCCCTTGGATAAAAAAAACCTTCATCATCCTTCCGTCCGTTATTGATTATGAGTGCAGTGTAGAAGAGTTTTGAGGAGGATGATGAGAGGAGGAGCAGCATGTTCATTATGTTTGATTAAGCTCCACACTCATCACTCCATTTGATGAATCAGTTATGTGACGGCTGAGCAAGGAGAAATTTGGCCTTCTTTGGTTAGATGTTTGAAAGGAATTGTGAGCTGTCTGTTGAAAATATCAAACTTCAGTGTTGAGGGATGATTCTGAATTTTCCTCTTGCCTGGTGAAATTGTTACTAGTCAACCACTCGTAGATTAAACTCATGGTTTGGTCCATGTTACATGAAAAGGTTAAAGATTTTGTTTGGCTCCTGGCATATAAAACTACCAAAGGTTCTTCTTTCATTACTGGTAAATAATAAATTGAATGAAAAATGCAACTTAATTGTAGAAAATGTCTTGTCTGAATGACAATTCAAGAAGACCCAAACATATCTAATATACAATAATGTGACACAGCATTTCACAGCAGATTGTTATATTTCGGAGACTAAGGCCATGACATTTTTGGGCATTTTCGGCTCAAAAATTTGCCGACAAAGCAAAGCAATTATCGGAGTAAACTCCTGCACACTCTCTTCACTTGCAATCAGGTATTGATTTATTAAGAAAACAACGTTTCAGGTAATCTTGATGAATCTTGACTTGGTGAATGTCTGAGAACCAAAACGTTGTTTTCTTAATAAATCAGTATCTGATCCCAGGTGAAGACAGTGTGTGGGAGTTCAACTCTGTTTCACTTTATCGACCATTGGCTCACCTGTCCATTTATAGGTTGAACGGCCTGTAGTAGGTTCAGTGCCCCAGAAATGGATACAAATAATTGGGATGACTTAAATGTACATTGTAGGCCTTGATCTTTGCTGATGCCTGAAAACTACATCTGATTACATATTTGTACGTGTTGTGGTACTCGTTCACATGCAATGTACAGTGATGCACAGTGGAAATGCTTCTTTTTCTGTGTTGTTCCCTGGTGATTTGTGCATTTTCTGTGTCAGTAGAAGCTAAATTTGTCATATTAATTTGTCTGTCACAAAATATGTCATGAGATATCTCCCCTTAACTTATAAAAACGGCTCTGGTATGGAAAGATGGTAATACGACCTTTAGAAAAGCATACATAGACCTGAAGCTTGTCCTTCATATTTTACATTGTGTCTCAGGCAAAGGAAGAGCTTGTAGTTGGGCACACTGCCTTTGCCATGTGTTTATTTCCTTTCTTTTACAATTTGGTTAGACTGAGACATAAAGGCTAAAATATTAACTTATTAGGTGTCTCACGGGCTGCCCGACTCCCTCCTCCTTTCTCTTTTACCCTCTCCGTCTTTCATTTCACAGCAGTTGAAAATTAATAATACATTTATGTCTGTTCTGTTATAGCACAGGAAATAGTGCACATTGAATATGAAGAGTGATTTGCTCACTCGCTCGTTTCCCGTGAATGTGATGTACTGCGTGTCTTGTTGTTGGTTATGTAACTGGGTGAGGCCATGTGAAAATGTCTCAATGAGATAGGCAGATGGTGGCGAAAAACAGTGTGATGGGAAGAGCAGATGCAAGACATATCTGTCCTTCCCAACCAAAATACATTGTTTGTTGCCAAGCTGTCACATCCTCTCTGAGTGCTGGATTATCCGCTATGGGAGATGCGTTCACAATGTCCTCATATCTTTAGATGATATACATAACCTTGCCTTTTTTTTTGCCTATGAAATTCATTAAACTGATGATGGACAAATTGGACTGCTGTGTCATTACTGGTGGCCAGAGGAGCTGCAGTGGGTTTTCACATGCACACTGTCTGCTAGTGTGACAAACTCTCCTTGAAGGACAAACATTATTCTTTCAATCAGCATTTTTTGTTATGAAGACAGTTGAGGAGTGATGTCTGGCACAACAGTCCAAAATCTCCTATTGGTGTTCCCTTTATTCCCTTTATCCCTTTCCCTTTATAGGTGGTGATTGCAAAGAGCTGGTAAATGCAAAGATTATAAAATATGATTCTATATGATTCAGTTTATATACATACTCATCATACTACACAGTGAGCCCTTGTGTCCCGTGTGTTTGCATCTGGATTTCTCATGTTTCTTCACTAACTCACTCAGTTTCTTTGTCACCTCCCTGTATGTCCGTGATCGTTACATAACAGTAACAAGAATTTGTACAATGCCTGTTCGATGTCCTAATGCAGGCTTTTTGCAATCCTCTCGCTCTAGCATTTTAGCTATTCATTTGGTTTTGCTTAGTAACAGGCTCCTGTGCTTGAAGTGTGACACCCCAAAATTGTTTTTTGTGGTATGTGGGTTGTTTACTGCAAAGGAATTGGATTACTAGATTACTCGATGTACCCAAGATCCACTAGGTCAGCGAATCTTGATACTCCAGGGGTGTTGAACCGAGTGACGGGGGCAGCGAAGGAGAGGAAGATTTTTTTAATCTGTCCAACAGCCTAACCTGTATTAGCAGTATTTGATTATTGGAAAGGTTATTTCTTTTATTAAACTGGCGATGAGAGAAATTACTTGAAAAATGCTCTCTGACCACTACTTTGCACTACAACTGTTTTTTGAACCTGAACTAAGTGATAGAGGCGAGTGACAGATGAAGATATGATATTGGAAGTTTCACTTTAAGAATGTTTTGTCCCAAACAGTTGGTGTAGCGTCATTAGGGTGTTAACAGTTTTCAACTGCACTTACTAGTGACTGGGGGCTCTGTTTACCTCTTTAACTGCTGAAGGTAACACACCTCTATTTGAGTAAGGCTTTTATTTCTTTCCCTCTCTTTGATATGTGTAATTGGTCTCACTAGTATTTTGGTATGAAGCTTGAATTTTTTCTCCTATTGCTCTGTTTAACCCTCTGAGGTCTATGATCACGCCGGCGTGATCAGATCAACTTCATTCGAAAGTGTGGATTTGAAACTCTCTCTCAGTTTTTATTTGACTTTGACTATGTAAAAAAAAAAAAAAAAGTATTCAAAATGACCAAAATAGGCTCAGACCCCTAAGGGTGAAGAATACTTTGCTTTACATGTTAATAGAAATTCAACACTTTTTGTAGGTATTCTCAAATAAAAGCCCTCTAGTACCTAGTGAATGTAACAATCTGCTTTGTTAAGAGTCTAAGTGTAACTTTTTATTTCTTAAAAGGGCTTAAATG
>OMNW01025217.1:0-12402 GCA_900303245.1 Selene dorsalis
GTTGGTGGCGTCTCCAGGAGCCCTCCAGAAAACCCCGGCAGGCTCCAGCAGCTGACGCGTCATCAGGTTGGTGAGGTCGGGTGTCCACAGTTGCGAGGTGGCGGTGATGGTGAGGCGCCCCGGCTGCGCCAGCCGCACCGTCCAGTGCGAGAAGCGGAGGGACTGTATGGAGAAATCCAGTCGATACACGGCCTCATTGGACCGCAACAGGCGCTCGCCGTCCTGCCTCTTCTGACCTCGCTGCTGTAGAGACTGAACTCGCAGCCGCATTACCTCAGTCAGCTGGGTGTCCGGCCGGAAGGGCAGCTCCAACTCTGCAGACATGATGCTCATAAGCCACTGCTCAGCAGGCTCAGAGGTCAATACCAAATGTAAGGCTGAATTAAAGCGTCTTCACCTCCTGTCTGTCTGGGAACTCTCTGCTCCTGCCTTTAGGCTTCAGCAGTGTGCATACTGTGTCACATTATGAGAAAGGGGGTGGAGGCAGAGTACAGGCAGAGGTGCTAGGCAACCAGATCTAATGACATTTGCAACCATGGTGCAAGGTTTTCCTTCAGGGAGCCATCTTTAATACTGTTTGTCTCACATTTGTTTGTCCCCTATGTTTACATGGTTACAGATTCCTGACTCTAATAGAGCCTGACTTCACTGTGACTGTGAATATCCCATCTGTTTTGGAGGAGTAAGGTGGCCCCCGATGGGTTGGAGGATGAGAAGAAAGCTCGTTGAGGTGGCTTCGGCTTGTGTTCCTGGTCAGTTGTCAGGTCACCTACCTACCAGAGCTCAGTAGCTGCATAGCGACACAGGGCCCAGATGAAAGATGAGATAGATGAAGGCTGTGTGGAGTCGGAGAGAGGAGGCAGCAGCAGCAGGGTGGAGTGCAAGAGAGATTGCGTCCCTAAGGATTACAAAATGACTCTGAGGTTTCTGTGGTGCAGTGCTTTGTTGTGTGTGTGTCCTCTTTTTTAAAAAAAACTGTTGCTGCATCACGGGGTCAGTATTCGAGAGGCCACATCCTCTCCATCAGCAGTGTGTCACCTCCTGCAGAGAGGTTTGACAGGAGCTGCTGTTCAGTTAGTGCTCCTTGACATCTCCTAGGACGCCCCGCTGGAGCAGTGTCAGTTTGTCCCTGTGTGCCGTCACTCACCGCATCATTTGTAGTTTTTATTGCCGTATGCATAACCGCCAGTGATCTGTCGCAGGTCGCCTCTGGGTTGACTGCTCTGTTATGACAGCAGCTCATAGCATGGCTCATAGGACTTAGTACGTTTTTAGGAGCAATCATAACATAATGGAGCAGGAAAAACTTGTTACGCCGATTGTTGTGGCTGGGACGACCATGTTTCTGGACTCTCTTCAGACATCACTTATACACCAGTCCTGCTCCACTTCAACTGCTTTATCTAAACATCTGAGACTCAGAGTTGTGTGTTGTGTGCCTGACTGTGTAGGCACATATTACCCTCTCTTGACAATGCACCCATAAAATAACCATGAAATACAGTGTCCCCTGTCTTCAGACACACACAAGTGTGTTTGCCATTTAAACAACCATAGCTGTACTTCCTGTTGCTTACACTGACTCTCTCTCACTGTTGTGGCTGAAACTACTACGAATTAGTAAACCAGATTTTAAAAGCACTTTGTAAACTGTTGTTAAAAAGTGCTACATAAATAAAGTTTATTCTCCCCTTTCTTCTTTTTCTCCTGCTTCTTCTACTATAGCTTCTACTCCTCTTTCTTCTACTTTAAGTTATACTCCTTTCTCTTCTCCTCTCTGCTCTTCAACTTCTTTTACCACAACTTAACCTCCTGTCTTCTTCTTTTTCTCCTTCTCCTTCTTCGTCTTCTTCATCTTTTCCATTATCATCTTATTTTTCTTCTTCTTCCACTACTTCAACTTCTACTCCTCCACCTTCTTCTTCTTCTCTTGCACTAATAAAAAAATATATTTGTATTTTTAAAAAACAAAGTTACATATATTTTGTATTTAATTTGTAACTTGTTTTGAAGGTTTTTGTGAATATTTTATTTTATTTTATTTTTTTGTCATTTTGTGAACCACAGTTCACAAAATGGAGGCTGGGTGACAGGGGTTTCACTGGGCCACAGTAAATGCAGGCAACTGACAGCAGCTCACATACAACGAAACACAAACACACACACACACACACACTCACACTACAGTCAAACAGTTATTACCTCCCACCCGTGTCCTATTACAGCTGGATTTATGAGCACGAGGGCCAAGGTGATAAATTTGTCCCTGGATCCTAAATGCATCAGCAGACAACAGGGCGCTAGCTCTCGATCTGGCTGCCCACTCCACCTTGACATTATTTATGCTCCATGAACCAACGGCTATTTGTTTGGCTTACCTGCCTTCTGCTCCTCTTCATCCCTATCCTCTTCCTCACCATCCTGCAGGTCATTCCTGACTGGAAGGAGCAGGAGTGGGACACAGAGAAGCCGGATTCGTACGCCGGGATCTTCCACTTCCGCTTCTGGCGCTTTGGCGAGTGGGTGGACGTGGTGATCGACGACCGGCTGCCGACGGTGGACAACCAGCTGGTGTACTGCCACTCCAATGACAGCAACGAGTTCTGGAGCGCTCTGGTGGAAAAGGCCTATGCCAAGTTAGTATAAGTTCCGGCAATTAGACAACTCCAATTTCAGAGTGGAAAGTCATCAAAAAACCAGAGGATTAGATTTTGAGCTACTCTAAATTAAGCCTCACGTCAGTATGCAGCATTCAGACAATAGATAACTTGATTTTGCTGCAGTGTTTTTGTCGTCATTAACATGCTGATTATTTTCTTCATTGATTGATTCATCATTTTCTCAATTAGATAAACGCAAGAAGTGAAAATTATCCTTCTAACTTTGTCTAAATAAGAATGATGTATTCAGATGTGTTGTGTCTTAAAAGTCCACAAGTTCAAAATGACTAGAATGACTTCTCTTTTCATTCCCTGACCAGCAGCTAAATGATTATTGAAGTCTCTGCTGCAGCTCTGATAATCTCTCCTCCTCCTCCTCTTGCTGCTTCAGGGTCTATGGCTGCTACGAGGCTCTGGATGGGGGCAACACAGCCGATGCGCTAGTGGACTTCACTGGTGGCGTTTCCGAGCCCGTGGACCTGTTGGAGGGTCAGATGGCCACGGACGAAGCAGCCCGTAACCAGCTGTTTGAAAGAGTTCTCAAAGTCCACAACAGAGACGGCCTCATCAGCTGCTCCATCAGGGTAATAAAAAAGAAACAGAGGAAAGTTCATAAGAAGTTTATGAGACAGGATTAGCTTGATGTTCCTAATATAACTGATTGATTCGAATGCTTTATTTAGGTTCCATGTGGGCTTGTCAGACACTATGCAAGGGCAGTTTGTCTGTCTTCATTTCCAGGCTTTTTCTAAAAATCAAATCAAATAAAAAACTCTTTCTCAAAGAGCCAACTCAGCATGTCACCATCAGACACCCAACACTAATCCAGGTTCTTGCATTGAATTTTCTCAAACAGAAGGTTGTGCATATTGCTGTATATTACACACAACTGAAATTCATCACTGACACTATGACTAAATGATTCATAACATATAAATATGTATAATTGACTCAGTTTATATTTCCTTTAGTCATTTAAGCTGGTGCTGTCAGTTTAAGAGAGTGCACCTGGCACATGTACTGCCTACTAATTAGGATTTACTGCACACTGCTTTCTAAATGAACAAATTATTATGCCATCACCAAGCTGATGTTCACACTGAAGTATACAGCAATTATCCCAGAATGCATTTCACACCAACCAGCAGAGACATCAATGACTAGCATGGACTTCAAAGAAGGGTGAGAGTTGTTACAGTATTCACCAATAACACTTATATAGGTCTATAGGTCATGAGAGTTAAACTGTATAGACCTGACTGAAAACTTTGACCTGATGCATTAGATTTCAGCATTTAACGGAAAGCCTGTGTTACTGTGTTAAAGTCTAATCCAAAGTCTGGAAACTCAATTTCTCGTATTTATATTTTGACTGTTCTTTATTAATTCTGTCTCTTAAATCCCCCAATCCACCAAAGCTGACCCACTGTACCCCAGAGCCTTTTTAATAGTTCAAGCATTTTCTACCATGGTTTCCAGGGATGAAAAAACATTTGGCTTAATGTTTGCTTAATGTTTGCTTGCTAATGCTTTCTAAAGGTTTCTCGACGTGGTGCAGTTATGTGGCAACCATTTGGTTCACACTAATGAAGAGCATGCATTTTTTATTTGTCCGTTTTGAAGATATAGTGCAAGTGCATCATGCTTACTCCTGTGCCTTCACTGGAGTTTTGATCTTTTAATCTCTATGAACATCTTTTGAGTCTTATAATAAAATCTCCTTTTAATATTTGTGTTTTGGATGGACTTTAATCAATAATGCTCCTGGATGTATGTTTTTCTTTGTTCTCCGCTTTTTGTGAATTCAAGTCGAGCTGAAAACATGTTTATGTTATCTCATGAATTTCACTGTCAGCGGAATGAGAAGTTTGGCCTCTGGCCCTCTGCCTCATTCTAATCTTATTCCCTGTTGTCCTGCTCCACCAAGAACTAATTCACAATCTCTTATTGTAATTCAGAATCAGGAGCTGCTCAATTCTTAAATGATACGGCTCTTTTAAATGCATGTGATTTTATTCCGTTCCGTCTGCTGTTGAACAGAAAGAGTAATGAGAGCTTGGGCTACATAACCAATACCATACAAATAATGCATTTTCTACCTTTCACCGTCACTCTCATTAGTTCAGCCTCTACTCCTCAGTCACAAACTGTTGTTCTGGAGACGCATCAGCTACTCTGAAAGACCCTGACTCTCTTCTCAGGACAGAGAACACGAGGCAGTTCTGCTACAATACGACAATAATATTAGAGTCAATATGTTACTTTGTCCCGCCTACCTGCAACCAAACGTGTTTACAAACGGCACATGATGAAGGACACAGTTGCTGTTGCGGCAAACCCATTGGACTCTGATCAGTATTAGAAAATGGAGGCAGGGCCTGGAAGAGACCAGAGTATTTCAGACAGAGTACAATCTCAGATGTTCAGTATAAGAAAGGCGTTGTCTGTTTCGTAACGTTAAAGCCTGTAAATCTGTGTGTGTGTTGTCAGGATGTAAAATCTGCCAAGTGCACAAAACACATAATTATTATATTGAAGAAGCAGACTTGTGATAACGCCGGCTGATCAGATGACTCTCTCATCTTTCTCTCACCACAGGAGATGAAGGAGATTTTTTCTCCTGGAAAAAGTTGCTGTAAAAATGTGGAACCTTTGCGTGTACACCTATTTCTCCATCCTCCATTGTCATTAATATGCATGTTAGAAGTTCATGATGAGATGTTCTGGATAATCAGTCTTCAAAAGATAATTCCAGCTCCACTCATCACCCTAACATCCTACCCCTCAGCTGCGCTCAGGTTTGAACACCTATTGAGAAACTAGTTGATCCTCAGTCTGCTTGTGTTTCTTTTCCCATCAGACCTTGCTGCAGCAATGTCAATGTGTCCTGGAGGTTGTCACAGGTCACCTCAGCTCTGTGGAACTGATACTTGACCTAAGGCCTGAATTGGACCAGGTGCAAATGGTGTTTAGTATAATTGCGTTAGGTCGAGGTGTTTGTGTTTGTTCTCTGTGTTCAGGTCTGTTCAGGTCAACCACATGTCTGATTATTCTCTGTTTTTTCCAGGTTTGGTGGAAAATTTTACCTTCAGTTCCCAGACCCACAAACTGCTATCATGTTATACATAATTTCAGTGATCCACAGTAGCGTCTGTCCTTGTTTTCCAGGCGACGACAATAGAGGACATGGAGGCGCGGCTCGACTGTGGCCTGGTTAAAGGCCACGCCTACGCCGTGACAGACGTACGGAAAGTGCGGCTGGGTCACGGACTGCTGGCCTTCTTCAAGTCAGAGAAGCTGCACATGATCCGCATGAGGAACCCCTGGGGAGAGAAGGAGTGGAGCGGCCCCTGGAGCGACAGGTAATCACAACACTGAAGCTGTCACAGTACTAGAGTTTTAACTCTCCTCGCTACTGATACCTAATAAAATTTTCAATGCCACAGGGGAAAAATATTAAAAAAAAAATTTAAAGATTAAAATGATACAGAGTAACATCAGTAGCAACACTGTAGCTGTACCTCAATTCAGGATTCAAAGACTGAATCCATCACAGCAGCACAACCAAGGCCGTCCCATTTTGAAGGCTCCTTCAAATGTAGCCTTCATCCCTTGAAATTGAAGGATCCAACTTTTGGATCCCGCACAGCCCAGTTCTATCCCAACAGTGCATTTCAATCCACTTTGATCATTGCATGGAGATGGCAGGGGTGGAGATTTTTTTTTTTCTTACATTTTTTCTTGAAAGCTTAAGTGCGTAGCTTCTGTCGAACCCTAGAGAAATTCTTTGTAATTACAGGAACCCTACTGGCCCTTCCAGGTCGTGACTGGCAGTATAAGTTGCGTTTGATCACACAAACTGTTGAGTTCTAACATTTACAGAAGGAAATCACTTACTGACACAGTGTTGCTTCTTTAAAGATATATTACTGCATGACCAAGGGTTGCTAATGGTTACAGAATGTGTGTGTGGCACAGTGGAGTGAGCTCCCTTGGTACCCTGGTCGTTACCATTGTTACCAAAATAACTGTCATGGCTTCATTAGGTTTAAACATTCAAAGTAGACTTGGTTATTGTTTACATTTTACACTCTTACATAAACATAACTTATATAGGACTCAAACTTCACCTTATGCCATGAAAGTCCTGTGTTTGATTAAACCATCCATCCACCCCGACCACATCCTGAGTTGGACTTTCACACATGTACTATGTAGCGACACCTCTTTCTTTGCTTCTGTCATAATTACTACAACCACTGGATGTCGCCTACAAAACATACTATGGGTCAAAAGCTGTTTTTTTTTACTGGGTAATTGTCTCATTCTAATTACAACACTGCCCCCAACAGGCTGCAGCTCATCCAGTGTCTCATTAAGAGCTCATTGGGCCCTCTTCATCCACATTTTCCACATGACATATCTCCACAGCATTCAAAACAATACAACTGTCCTTCCTCTGCGCCCTTGATGTGACCTGCATTGATTTAAGCAGTTTCACTAATTAATTTTTAAAATGTCAAAACACACTCATCCTCCTCGCCTTTCAAGACTTGACACACTGGTCTCTAACAAATAAATAACCAAACAACAAACAAGCAACTGAACAAAGGTCCATTTATAATCCTTGCAGTGCCAACATGGAAGCAGCACAATGAGAAATGTCATGTAGACAATGAAAAATGGAGATGCAATCAAGCTAATGGGCCACAGGGTGAACAAGAAGTGCAAAATTCAGTCCAGCAGGAGCCGTGTTTGTTTGTGCAGAACAATATTAAATGGTGCCTCTTCATTTTCCCAAGGACCCCACCTGAGCTGTCAGGACAAAATTGAGCTAACTAAACCTTCAATTCAAACGTCTGGGTGAATCAGAATGACTGGTTTGAATGAGCAGCCGCACAATCATGTGGGTAAAGCTCAGAAAAGAGTTCTTTCATTTCAGTTTTTACTCTTTGTTACACTGCACCTGCTGCGGGACCAGGAAAAAGTAAGATAAAGTTTCTCCCTGGACGTTTGAGTCGTGAGCTACCAGCCTCTGTGAAACAGGCGGGGAAGTGGTAAAGCAGGATCATAATGGAGCCTGAATTATTGATGAAGGCTCGAAAGAGAGAAAGATGTTATTAAAACAATGTGAGTCATCGCTCTTCTTTCTCAATCACTCACTTGTTCTCACTGAATAATTTATTCATGGCTTGACAGAATACGTTACTGTAAATGGAGTCTGACAGACTGTTTGTCAGTGAGTCATAAACGCAGAGCTAATGTGTCCAGTAAATGTCTGTTTCCTCTAAGCATTGAATGTTGAACGGACCTTGATGTTAATGTATGATTCACACTCACAACTACAACAGATTATTTAACATGACTGAGCCCATGAGGGATAGATAAATTATATACACGTCTGAACTCCGTAGTATTTACATTGTGAAAAAGATTCACACATAAATCTTCTACTATGAATAGTATACTGATATAACTCCTATTATTGAAACATATCTTATAATTTCACAACTACCCGATTGTATTTTCATGTCGAATTGTCGTCGACTCCAACACATAGTCAATACTGTCAATGAGTGAATTAGTATTGTGTATTGGATTGATAATATAGATGTGATATAACAGAGGCTACATAAGAAAACATACATACTGATGTTGCAGTTACCTACTGTACAAAAGCCCTCCTCCATAATATTCACAACTGCACTTGATAAAAAGCAATTCTAGCATAAAAGTAAAAAAAGAAGTGTAAGTAGAGCCACCTCCTCGCGGTTGTCCAGGTGAACTTTTGTACCAAATATGAAGAAATTCCCTCAAGATGTTATGGGGATAATATGTTCACACGGCTAAAACCAATAGCAGCTCTATGAATCTTATTAATCTGAGTCCTAGTCAATGTTTCTGCCAAATTTGAAGAAGTTCCATCAAGGTGTTATTGAGATATCATCCCCAAAGCAATGGGATGGACTCCGTCTGACTCTCGCTAGCTTGAAGGTGTAAATACAATTGTGGATAAAGTTTGTCTTTTGTTGTTGTAATGATTGTAGTTTTTTCTTTTATTTATCTTTTAATGGATTAATGTGATGTAATCTTTGTCCTGCATAATGCCCAGACTAAGCCCCTCTGAGGGTTTTTTGGCAACTCTCCATCAGATCCCTTATTGTCTATATGTATGTTAATCACTAATAGATTTCTTTATACTGGTGGATTTAGTTCTCTGAAGGATCCATATCTAGAATTGATCATGTGAACAACACAGAAGAAGTACTGGGCTGGATTAGAAAACTACCAAAGCTTTTTATTAGAACACGACCAAACACACTTATAAATCAGGGGGAATTAGAAATCCAAGCTCATCTGCAGTTTGCTCACGCTCCTGTTAAAAGCCTGGTTCTCTCTGCAGCTGAGGTAAATTTGCTCTTTTGTCTCTGTTTGCTGCAGCTCAGAGGAGTGGAACAAGGTGAGCAAGAGTGAGAGGGAGAAGCTGGGAGTCACCGTGCAGGACGATGGCGAGTTTTGGTGAGAACCATAAACCATGTTCTGAATGTCTTATTGTTCCCTTCCCTTGAAACTGATCATTAAGGTGAAGTTAAGGTGTTTAATTAGATTTGAACAATCACATGTTGTGTTGTCCTTACTCAAACTGATGATTCTGCCATTAGTGCAGAAGATCAATATCACTGTCAGGCCTGCAGGTTTAACATGAGGTCACAACCCACCACCGGATAGCTTAGCTTAGTTTAGCATAAAGACTGGAAAGAGAGGGAAGATTACACTTATATACCTTTTATATACTACTTATAAACACTATACCTTGAGATGCAAAAACAATAATTTGTGATTTTATGTGAATGTTATGTCCTTTTCAATCAAATCAAATCAAAACACCAACCTTGTAACTAGTGGGTGAAACACTTCCTGTGTTGTGCTGTGCACTTTGATCACTGTTGGTGTGTTTTTCTTATTTTTCACAAAATACTAAATACAGTACAAAGATCTGATGAGTGATGTTAATCTTCTTATCTGATGGAGTATTTCCCTCACAAACAAACATCAAACTATCTCTATCTATTTAAGTTCTGAATGTTTGTACATGAGCTCAAATCACAGTTAAATCTTATTCTATGACAGCAACAGAAATCCGAGTCTGACTTTAACATGTGACCCTCTCCTTTGTTCCTGGTTTCATTTCCTCTATTTTTACACCTGTTGGAACTTCTTCTTTCAAGCTTTTCCCTCTAGTCGGTCACTTTCCACTTTCTCCGGTCTCCTCTCTCCTCTTCTGTTCCTGCCCTCCTGCAGGATGACATTTGATGACTTCTGCCAGTACTTCACCGACCTGATCCTGTGTCGCCTCATCAACACCTCCTACCTGAGCATCCACAAAACCTGGGAGGAGGAGGTGATGAGGGGCTCGTGGATCCACCGCCAAGACCCCCTCCGCAACCGGTCCGGAGGCTGCATCAATCACAAGGCCACCTTCCTGCAGAACCCTCAGGTGAGCTGCGGTACTCATCGGTGTGTGTGTGTGTGTTACAGAGAGTGCGGTTGGACAATATAAATATTATATATGTTATAGAAAGTACAGCGGTATGGATATTAAATGGGAGAGCAGCTCTAAAGTAGCCATGACATAATAACCACTCCAGTGGGAGGCAGCAATGCAGGTGTCGTAGCGATGCACCACAACTGCTAAAATTTCACATGCTTATCAATATCAACAGGCTCCTGATGATTTACTCGCACAGTGTATGCACGGCAACATCCAGTGTTATCTAAGACTTGTTTTGAGTTATTGACAAGTTCATCATAACCTCTGGCGCCCTCCCACTCTTCAAGATGCTTTAGTAAATAGGACAGTGAGAAACAAGCGAGCGGCAGAAAAGTGACAGGGCTGGTCTCCCATGCTGCTAAAAATACTCAAGGAATCACTGCACACAATATGAAGAAAGCAAGAGGGAGCAAGCTGAGACCAAGTAAACGTGTACAGATATTTTGGACAATACAGAAGCAATGATGCAAATTCTTGCATTAGTTACTTCATTTGAAGGAATAGCATTTTGTGACTTTGAATGTGCTTGAATTAATTGAGGGAGAAAAACTTCTGTTCTGTTGTCCTTAAAGTCAGTTATCATTTTCATGTTGTGGAGCTTGATTTTATTGTATTTCATGAAAAAAATGTTAGTCAGACATGGAAGTAACATGAGAATAGGTTTTGCATTTTTTTCTATTTTTATTAATATATTGTGATATGTACTGTTAATCTGTGCTTCGAATTAAAGTGTGATATGAATTTTAGAACCTTTTACTTCTCCACCTTTTACTCTCTGCAGTATGTGTTTGACGTGAAGAAGGTGGAGGACGAGGTGCTGATCTGCTTACAGCAAAAAGAGAAGAGAGCCACACCCAAAGAGGGCAAAGGGGAAAACCTCGCCATAGGCTTCGACATTCATCGGGTACAAAAACACACACTATGCACACAACACTTCCAGGATACACAAAAGCTACAAGTGTTTATCTATAACATTTTTGGCAGGTGGAGCTAAATCGGAAGTACCGTATGCACTCAGCCCAGCAGAAAGTAGCTGGCTCCATCTACATCAACTCGCGCTGCGTCTTCCTCAGGAAGGAGCTGAAGGAGGGCCGTTACGTCATCATTCCCACAACCTTTGACCCAGGGCAGCAGGGTGACTTCCTGCTCCGTGTCTTCACTGATGTGCCTTCAGACTGCAAGTAAATCTGTGATCCACTCCTCACATCACATCCCTAACGTGTCGCTTACTAACGTGTCACTTACTGGTTTAGGAAGACAAGCTAAAATATAGAGAAGATTTCTGTCATTACTACAAGATTACTATTTATTACATATTCTTATTTATTTTATTTTTTTATCTCAGTTGTCATAGTTATATATTGGAAAAAGCTTTACTGTGAATCTTCTACTTGCACCTTACTTGTTCTATGTCTGTCTGTCATTTGTTTTTAATTGTTTGAAATATGTGATGAATTCGATAAATAAAGAGAGTACATCTACTGGACACACACACCTATTAGAGACTAAAGTCACAGTCAGGGTTTAGGGGTGTGCATGTGCTCTACTTGCACTCAAGCTTCAGCCAAGAGAGTACGTAAATGCTAATGCTAACACAAGCTAACGTGGTTCTTTAGCCACTCTCTCATGTGCATGCTGTCCTGTGCTTCAGGGAGCTGACTCTGGACGAGCCTCCTCAGACGTGCTGGACAGGGATGTGTGGCTACCCTCAGCTGGTCACTCAGGTCCATGTACTGAACGCTGAGGGTCTGCAGGGACAGGACTCCAATGGAGGTAGAGGCCACAACACACAGACTTCGTTTACATGCAGTCAATATTCGGGTTAAGGTCAATATTCCGGTTTCTGAAACATTCGAAATAACCCGTTTACATGTGTGAGCAAACAGGGTTATTCCACAAATTAATGTTCCTTTCAATGGGGATATGCCGATAGGCGTATACATGACCAAATATTCGGGTTAGAAAAGGAGTAACCCAGGGGTCATATTCGGGTTTTTAAAAACCGGAATATGAGCATATTCGCGTTTTCAAAAGGGTTATTTGTGTTTACATGGCAGTGCGCTACCGGGTTATTGCTAACATTCCAGTTATGAAAGAGTTATTGACTGCATGTAAACGTAGTCACAGTCAACCATGGCTGTAACTATAACTCATGTGCATTACTTTGAAGACATGTTGAAGACAATGTTT
>OMNW01025217.1:21658-32328 GCA_900303245.1 Selene dorsalis
TCAAAGTGTCTTGTTCAGTGTTCATTGTCCTTACACGCACACACACACACATACACACACACACACACACACACACACACACACACACACACACACACACACACACACACACACACAAATACACAAACACCCCAGCTACTAGATTTACCAGACTCGGTTGGAGTGTTCGGACCTTCACTGGATTTATTGACAGTTGCTATGGAGCTTATTCTTCTGTAAATATATATGTTTTCTGCGTGGCCATGCCAAAGCTGATTTTACAAACACAAAACCATTGCGATGAAGCTGAACTGCTCACTACGGTGGTGACCTTTGACCTTTGTACGAATCCAAAAATTACCAGTGCATGTAGCAACAAAGCGCTTCAGATCTGCTCGCACCATTACCACTCAGAAAATATTTTTTTGGTCCCCGGAGTGTTGTAGAACATAATTGGCTGTTGCTACTTTGATAAACATACTGTGTGAAGTACGAGGCTTATGTTGCACACTTGCATGCATTTAGACAGTATCCAATTTTATAATATTTTGTACTCAGTAACCTGCAATATACAGTATGTGTATAAAAGTAGCAGCAATTTGACTTATCAGTTGTTATTATTATTGTATCCATGTTTTGATGGATGTTATTCAGTATATTATAGACGTTTATCTTGAGAGGAGGACGTTCTTGTACGCTACCTCTAGTGATCAGCGAGGATGCTCAGAGGAATCCAAGTGAATCATGGACCTAAGTCCTTGTCCCACGGTACCTTGGGGTGAACAAATCTCATGAATGAACATGTTTCATGATCATTTTTAATTTTGTTTTAAATTTGACTTTTTTGGATTAAACAAACTAGGTATAATGTGTTAATTAGAGAACTCTTGGTAGCTGGATACAGGCCAGATGTTTACCTCTGTTTCCAGTCATTATAGCATAAAGCAGAAAAGTTAACCTAGCATTACTTATAGCAGTGACATGACTGCATTTATCCATCTTCTATGTTCTTAGCCTCTTCAGGTTGTCCTGACATTATCCCGCTTATCCCAACATCATTTATTCCCTCAAACCCTCTAAGATTATGGTGGACGCCTCTGACCACGAGTCACGCCCATAACTCACACAAGGTATCATGGGATTAGGAATACGGTGGAAAGACAAAACTGAGAACAAGGGGGACTCCGAACAGTGTAAATGTGTTTTTAGATAATTTAAGAGGCAATTTTTATTTATTTATTAAACTTTATCGCTTTTTGAGAATGATGACATGGTCGCAGCTGAGTTTCGCTTGCCTGCTGATCTTAGCCTTGTCCACTTGCATACTGCTGCATGTGTCGTTAGTGATGGAGTCCCCAAGAGAGTACACCAGGTATTACGTTTATCTCAATGACAGCATCGCGTAGACTGTATCAAAATTTGACTCTGACATTTTTATCCAAGATGGAGTCTTGCCCGCTCGAGGAATGAGCTTGTGATTCTTCTTGTATTTTTCTGCTGATGTTTATTAACTGGAGACTGGAATACCTACTGCATGGTGACACTTCTAGAAAATGCTACGGTCTTTATAACAAGGATCTTTTATCAGTATTTTATAACCTTGTTAATTTTATATATCCACTTTACCTTGCGTTCCAAACTGGTATGTTTACTGATAGCTAAGTATCAGAGAGCTGTGCTGTATGTTCTGTACCGTGTGCTTGTCTGTGTGTTACTTTCAGCGTGAGCTTTCCCCTTCTTTTTCTTTTTCAATGCGTGTGTTCGTTGAGTTTGGTTCTCGGTTACACTGTGGTTATTTTATAGCTACGATCTGAAATTATTATTTTTTCTTTTGTATTTAATGTCAACTTGTGGCATGACTTTGAAATAAAAGAACAAAAACTACTCCAGCAGAATTTGTTGTCATTGTCTGGAAATAAGCATGAAGGTGGAGTAGAAGGTTGAAAATAAAATAAAAATGAAAACACCTTGAGAGAAGAGAAGAGACTCTGAGGCTCTTCTCAGAGCCTCAGAGTCTGACTTTTTCTGAGTAATTCCACAATAATAGAGCAAATGTCAGGTAACACACTCAGAGAAATCAAATCTAGCAAGTATTTAATGGTGGCTCCAGGTGGGTGGGGCTTGATGACTGTTTTGTTGTGACATCAAAAAGTTACAAGAAGTCCTAACAGCTGGTTTTAAAGCTCTGTTTCTGAATACAGGCTGTTTGCATTTCTTAGTAGACTGAGGCTTTGATACTTTCGCAGTATTAATGTAGAAGCTATAGCTGCTTTATAATCAGAGAAGATCTATTGTTATACAATATGGGACCTTTGAACTGCCAGTATACATTGTTCTGAGCAATCATTTGTCAACCATATTGCTAAAAGAATGAAAATAACTTCATGGCAATCTGTCTGATTGTTTACAAGACATTCCAGTGAAAACCAGTAAGTGTAAAAAAAAAATTATTTAAATCTATTTTTTATTTTCATGAATTGACCCTTTAAAATGACTTGGCATGCAGGAAGAGTGTAACAACTTGGAAATCATGACCTGGATCACCTCCCTCTTCACCTCCCAGCTGGTCTCTGTATCTGCCACCAACAGGCTCCACCTCCTGGCTAATCAGGATCAGCAGCCATGAATGAGACGCACCGAGAAAGTCTGGAGAGCCCCGTCAGTGACCCAGACATCATACTGTAACTGGGCCACAAAAAAAGCAACACTCAACCAGGAAGGAGGCTGGGACCACAAAAGAACAGAGAGCAGGTGGAGGCCGAGGATAAGATATATTTAAAAGAAAATAAGGACTGACAAAGACAGGACCAGAGAGAAATACTTCATCCTCCAGCTTCTTCTGCTTCATCTTGTGAACTGTGTGTGAACCTCCTCACGTCTTCCTAGAGAGCACAAGGACGACAAGAGACGAGTGAAGAAGAAAGAAGAGAGGGGACCCTAAGAAAAATGTGTTGAGAGGTAAGTGGGGCAGGTGAACATGGGTCAAGGCACAGGACTTAGCCTGCGACCAGGCCACAGTGCTGCTGCTCTGCTGTAGCTTTAGGCCAAAGCCTCTTACTGCTCACTTTGTCCTGTGCCAGCACTTAAAGGAGCCATTATGTCCCTTCAAGTAAATACAGTTGCTCTAGTGTGCGTGTGTGTTTGTTGCACCAAGTTTGATTGTTTTTTTAATGTTTTTTTAATGTCCAATTTAGATTCCAATAGAGATCATGCCTTTTATCAGACGCGATAGTATTTTAAGAATTAAATCAGTTCATAGGAATGAGGTTAACACAATTCTGCCTTTAAAAACTGTCAAAGAACCATTAATGTGAATAACAATAAGTCATATGAGGCAGAAAGCAGGATGACGGGAAGACAGTGAAAAATTATGACGCATAAAAAAAGTATTTGGATCAGAAGAAGATAAACAAAATCTTTACTGAATGAGGGCTCAAGCTAATGATTATTTTCATCAGATTAAACAGCTGAATCTCTCAGGACTTTAGTCTTATGTCTTGTTCGTTAAAACAAAACCTAAATATGTTCAGTTTCCAGTGAATTAGTACAGTAAAAAGCAGAAAATCATCTCATTTTATAAGCTAACACTAGAGACATCAAGGTTTAGAATGAACTTTTACATTCACAAACAAAATACTTGGCACACAGTGTAACAACTGAGAATGTGGGAATTACCTACTGCTGCTTAAAATGTCTTAAAGTGGTTTGAGCATAGGCAACTCTGATCACATCGAGAAGCTAAAAGTGTTGTGACACATGTCTTAGTTTGGTTTGGGCCTCACTGTGCACGCTGCAGTTGAGCTCAGGAAAATGATGAGAATTAGCTCAATTTAAAGATAATTCTGTTCCACTTCAGTCCAATAAATGTTGATTTTGTTTCCTCACCTTAAACCCTCTCAAGTTAGATTTTGAAAATCCCACTCTCATCAAGAATTAGATGAGAAGGTTAATGCTGCTCTGACTGTTAAATATGGAGCTACAGCCATTACAGGAAACAAACTTAGCTTAGCATAAAGACAGGAAGCACAGGCAAATCTAGTGTGGCTTTGTTCAAAGATAAAACAAAAAAATGAGGTAAAATATTTGAATATAAAACTGCATCATATAGAAATATTAAGAGCTGTACCTACTGTAAATACAAGATTTTTGTCGACTTTCCAACACTAAACTCTGCATTAATTGTTAATGAAAATGAATGCTCTTGTTTTCTTTTACATATGCTAAAGAACTGGTGAAGACATGGAAGCATGGACCTGGATCTAGATCTGAATGTGAATCTGAATCTGAATCCCTGCCATGTGAGTCAGAACGGATGCATGTACAGTACAGTACAGTACACACGCTTGTTATAACAGCATTATAGTCCGCACACACGCACACACACTCACACACAGATTAGCAGCTGAGGCTTTAGTGAGATTGCTGCTGGCCCTTAGATGAAAATCTCTGACCAGGTGGACGCAGGGTTTCACAAGCTGCAGTGGCAGAGGCCGTTTTTTTTTTTTTCTACAAGTCTGAGGTCTTATAAAATATATCATATTATTCTGAACAATTTGACTTGTCATGTCTTTGTTGTTCCCTTCACAGTGGAAAATCTGCCAGAGACAACAAACAGATAATTGAGTCTGAGACTAAAAGCTGACCTTGCATTGTAATTAAAATACTTGACATTATCAAGGACCTCAGGAAATGAAAATATGACAAACAATGAACAATAAAATAATCCAGTATGAGCTGTTTGAATGAAACTATGACAATATGTCACGGTTTCACCCTTTTCTCGTCCATCATTTCACCACTTCAGTTCAGACGTGTTGAGTCGACTGTTCTTAAACATAAACATATTTAGTACAAACTTACACATCCTCTAGTTATGGTGACCCCTGACTGATTCTTGTAGCATCACCATTAGTTTTAATGTAAATAGTTCTATGCAAAATATCTCAGCATCTACAAAATGTATTGCCATGACAGCTAATGCAAACGATCATAGTTCCCCTCAGGACGAATTGCAATACCTGACTTTTCGGTTGAAAGTCGAAACTTTAATTTCTTCCGTTCTTTTGTTTGAAACCAAATACTACACATCTCCATCAGCTTCCAGCCAGAGCTGCCATGCTGATAACACAAAAAACTGGCCTAAAACTGAGACGCAAATCCAGATCCAGAACTGAGCCTGAGATCCCGACTATGTCAAGATCTGTGTCCATATTTTTCAATGCATAAATCTCTGTTTGCAAGTCGTGTGGCTCTACGTAAGGTTGAAACCCCTAACTGTGACATTTTATCGCGAAGTTTGACAGTCTGTCGCTTCAGTGAAATGTTATGTTATTTCACCAGCTGCTCTGTCACTAATGGCCTTCAAAACATGGCACTCTTGTGAAAACTCCTTTACCTCACGGGCACTAGACAATCAGGCTTGTTGTGCGTTGTGACGTTGAGTGCAGATCAATAGGTCTAGTGTTTGGGACTGCTGCCAGATTGGCACCCTGTGGTTCTGGATAAGAGGCTCTGTCCTGGCATAAGCTGAACATTTGAGGGACTAGAGTTGAGCTGCATATGGATGAACTTGGCTGGAGGTGACATGCAGATGCTGTGTATCTGCACTTCTGCTGCTCCCCGAAAGTATCCCCGCCCCTATATAAGATCTCTCTTTAATACAGACTCTTTTTGATTAAGGAATGTTAATCTGCTTATTGGACCACTAATGGATCATTAATACACTTACCCGACATCCCGGCCCCACCCCTCTGTCTTCATCACCCATATGGTCTGGGCTAGCTGTTTTCAAACCAGTTATGTTGGTAATGTTTATATCAGCAGAGGAAAAAGGTTACACCTTAAAATTAATACATTTGATTTAATACAGCTTCAAATTGGATTGTCGTAATTAGCAGTTCTCCAGAGGTTGGTTTTCATACTATAAGCATTTTTCTGTATTTACTACAGTAACACCTTCAACCCCCCAGTGCATATTGTTAACAACTCTAAAATGTGACCATGTGAAGATATTCCTTGTCATTCTTCTTCTGGTTGCTGCTACAGTTCTCACAGATTATCTAATGAATGAGGGTAACAAAAGAAAGACAGCTCAGAGGGGCGAGAATTATTCAGCTGTCATAACTGAACCAACTATGCTCATACTAAAGCGTTGGGATTAGCCCCAGGAATCCAAGTAAGCCTTTGACAGCCTCCAGCACACCCTTTAACCCCTCACCCATCCACCCTCTACCTCTACCTCTAACTGTACCCATAACCCCCCTTCCCCCACTGGTCTCCCATGTCTCTGCTCTGGCCCTGCTGTGTGTAGTGTGCAAGGAATTTGAATGACCACGTTGTTTTGGACGGAAATTGGCCTTTTAGCTGACAGCTAATCTGAGACAATGAGTCATTAAACTACCAACAGTAAACAAATCCCCCTCCTCCATGTTGAACAATAGTAAGTCTCTCAGTAGGATATTTATGACTGTGTAGCTCGTCAGAGCTTTTAAAGTTTATATAAAATGATTAATTGGCAATTTTGGCGTGAAATTTTGATTAATCTGTAATCAAAATATCCTGCAATTAATCTAGCCTTGACAAAACAATGGATTCTAGTACAGAAGAAATTGCATTGATGAAAGAAGAAAATAAACACCTTGTTCTATTTTGTAATTTCTGAAATTGTTTTTTTTAATTGGGGTTCCTGAGCTTGTAATCATTAGATCTTTATCTTGTAATCATGAGATCAGGATCTTGTAATTACAAAAGAAGTAGCCTCAGCTGTACTCCTTGAGGATCTAGGAGGATCAGTAATAACCAGACAGTTCACTATGACACCACCAAGTCAGCTTGGATGCATTTCAAATGAAGCATCCTGTACTGATCTAACTGCTCTGCAAGCAGAAGCGGATAAGAACGATATCACCTTCATTATCCACCTGGGTTAGAGACAATGACAGAGTTTACTAGACTTTACACATAATTACAAGGAAGTGTGAAAATTGTTTCTTCCTTTTTGCATGCAGTGCACTTCTGAAGTACAGAAAGCACATCTTAATCTTAATGTTCATCAATCTTTATTAATTGCTTTAACAGTCTGAACACTGTTGTTACGGCTGCGGTCAGTTTAGTACAAAGCCTTGTTTTCTGTGTCTGTGCAACAGAATATTTTTTCAATCTATGTATAAATCAATCTTCAGTTGTTGAACCTCTTGGTTGTGTGACTCATCTCCTTTGCAGAGGCCACACTTGGTGACTTCTGATGTCCTGGATCCAACCCAAGGCTGAACCATGGTCATTCTACAGCAGGTAGGTTCATATTAGATGGAAAAGGGTCCACACCAGCTCAGTTAGCTGGTTTCATCTCCCTCTTTTTATCTCAAACTCTTAATATGTTTATTAGGCCTCATTCCCCATTTGTCAAGTGTACGCCACATCAACACACTGTAAGTTGATTTACAGTCATCAAACATTCGCTGAGCAACATTAGGAGAGTTTAGGGCTTCTGGGTAATGGCTGTTGAAGGAGGGCAGAAGGTTACTCATTATGTCTTTCATCCAGATTCTTCTCACTACCCTGTCTTGTTGTTGTCAAACTCATTATGTCCCCCATGTAGGTGACACTGTGCATAAGTCTCCTTACAATCCTGATAAGCAGCAGGCAATTATAATGTCAGTACAAGATAAGATGGCACTTGATAAATACATGAGATTGTTGCAACAGCAAAAATGAGATGCTGCAAATAAAAGTAGGGATTAAGATTACAGCAGATGGTGGGGGTGGGTTGTTAAGGGTCAGTTCACCCACAGTCATTTCTCACTATGTTTTGAACTTTCTACACAACCTGAACACAATTGAATTCACGTGGAGTGCGAATGAAAACAAAAATTATGTTTATTGGCATTGAAAAATACAATATACAGGAAAAACCAAGTGAAATATAAGGTTGCCATTTTTCAGCTTGCTAAATATAGCAGCAGCCGGCTGGTCTCCTCACTCAGTCAGCCATGGTAACCTCCTATCAGGCCATCAATGGCTTCTTGTCAATAACTAGATTCTGCTGCCTCTTTCTCCCCAGAGCCCTGCAGGGCAAGATTCAGACGGTCTCAGCTCAGAGACTCAGCTATGAATCTCATTCAGTGGCAGACATCTGGATGTTGTTAAACGGAAGCAAAAATAGCATCCTTAAGGTCATGGTCTAGACTGTAGGGATGAACGCTGAGCTTCGAGCTGCAGTGGTTTCTATTATGAAGAGATTTTCCAGCAGCTTCAGTCTTGTTTAGTCTCTAAACAAACCGCAGACAGATAAAATGTGACAGTATTTTTAGAAAGTAGCAAGGTTGTTTTAAAAACAAGCAAAAGACCATGTTCAATACTTTTTATACATGTCTAAATTTTGTTACAAGCATTTACAACTAAGTATCTCTACCTCTAATAGTGAGATTTAAATTTTAAACTGTTCTGCTTCATTTGAGTTTGTTCCTTTGAAGTCAAAGGTCAAATTCATCTGCCCAATAAAGCTTTGTTTGAAATTGAACTATAAACTGTGCAAATCCAGTCTAAACTGAATTTGTTGTTTTGTGTAATGTGAAGTAATTTGGCCTGTTTTCTTTGGCACAAGTATATCATTTCCTCTATTGTTTTAAGAAATATGTTTTTTATGTACTTTCACCGCTACATGATCTGCAACAGTGTCCACAGACCGCAGGCATGGGCCACAGCTAAATGACACTTAAAAGATAAAATCTGGATTTTAGCTCCAACCCACTAAAATTAAACTGCACTCAATGTTATGTACCAGCCCAAACAACATCAAGCTTTAGGGTCAGAGGTTACATCATCCTCTGTGCAGGCTGTGGGTCTGTTTAAGCCTTTTTCAGACTAAATCCCCGCATTCAGAGAGTTGGCAAAGGAAAAGGAAAGTGGGGAAACGGCTCTGGGTGTGTGATGTAACTTTGTCATAACATCAACATACATAACAAAATAATCACAGGGACATAAGGTGCATGGTTTTTATTGTATCAAATTTTCCATTTTCCCTTATCTTTCCAGTGTTTGGCAGTGACCTCATGATCCTGAGTACAAATCTATCTTCCTTCATGTTATTGTATTATGGTGTTAGTTATTGTATTATTATGAGTATTATCCATCTGTAACCAGATCTGTGATTTTGTAATCCAGGGGGACTATGTGTGGCTGGACCTTAAAACCGGCCGAGAGTTTGACGTCCCTGTGGGAGCCGTGGTTAAACTGTGCGACTCAGGACAGATCCACGTTCTGGACGATGAAGGCCGGGTAAGTCAACAGAGGAACAGGGACAAAATGTGTTCTCTTATTGTCCATTCACAGTAAGTACAACCCTGTAGATACCACACAAGGTGTCAGATGCTGTTAAGGCTGACTGCTGTTTACTTGATGCATAACCTTCCAGAAAAACTTGATCTTCCAAACGTTCAAGTCACTGTCCCTCTGCCTTCCTCCTTCTTACCTCTTCCTCACAGGAACACTGGATTTCCCCTCAGAATGCCACCAACATCAAGCCCATGCACCCAACCTCCATTCATGGGGTGGAGGACATGATCCGGCTGGGTGACCTCAATGAAGCCGGGATCCTCCGCAACCTGCTGATCCGCTACAATGAATGTGTTATCTATGTAAGTATCTCTTTATTGTTATATCATTGTTTATCATCTGTAAATATTCATTTCAAGCTTTTCCTTCAGCATGCCATGTATGTTTAAGTGCAGGAAGCAACCACTGACCCCAGCACAAACAAGGTCTTACCCAGGTTAAGCTGTTTACTTGTGCGTTCAATACCTTGCGAGAGAGTTTACATGTTACTATAAATAGCAGAATGTCCCCACCTCACACTGTGACTGAGATCACTCTTCTGTGACGAAAATCTGAAAATCTGAAAATCTGTGGGTTTTTAGCTGTTTATCAGTAATTAAACATTATTGTTTTTTGGGAACCTGTGATTTCATAGCTTTCACAGTTCACTAATATCTTACAGATCAGTGGATTTATGAGTTAATTTTGAGAATATCAATACAATAATGAGTTGTTGCAATCCTGCTCATGATTAATTCTCGCTGTCTAATAATTTTAAGATAAGAGGTGGAACATTGTATTATATGACCTGATGAGGAATTTCTGCTACGTACGGAAACTGCAAACACTTTTTAGTAGAACTGAATTTTATTTGTAGCAAATCTTTTTCCTGTTTTTTACAGATTAAACAACTAATGTTATTTCCATCCAGTAACCTAGTAGCACATTTTTGCAACAGGAGCATTACAAGTTGATTTGATTTATCCAGGGTGAACATGTCATTGAGTCACTCAGCACAATAAAGGTTCTAATGGGTGAAATTAGAGATATAGTGTGTAAAATTGATTTACAAAATGAAACAATAAGCTGTACTTTAATGCTAGAAATAGAAATGCTGCATGAAATTACAGTAACAACTATCTTGTGAGATTTGGAAAATCTAAGAGGTGAGATATTATTTTCTAAAATAAAAGACCTAAGTTCCTGCGTTTGTGTCCTCACAGACTGAAACATCTGCTCCTCTGTTCTTGGGCTCTTTCAGACTTACACAGGTTCGATCCTGGTTGCAGTCAATCCCTACCAGCTGCTGCCCATCTACACTCCTGACCAGATCCGCCTCTACACCAACAAGAAGATCGGTGAAATGCCACCGCACATAT
>OMNW01025221.1:0-18172 GCA_900303245.1 Selene dorsalis
GTCTTGTATATAGTATCGCAATATATCACATTGTTACCCCTGTATCGTGGTACCTGTTGTATCGCTGGATTCTTGCCAGTACACAGCCCTATTCTTCATATACTTTGCAGAGTGTTAGCAGTGAATTCATAGGACGTTTCAACATAAAATTAATAGTGAAAAGTGAAACTACAATGATGTACATTGACACTGACCATGCACTCACACTGTGGTAAAAAGTTTTGTTGATATATAACCTATAGCAGTTTTTTTTTTTTTTTTTTTTAGTTTTTTTTTTTTTTTTTTAAGTGAGTGTTTTTGTGTTTCTTTACTCCAGACTGTGAATCCTCAGGAGGCTGAGGTGGAGGAGACGAGGCCAGAGCCAGAGCCGGAGTCTGATACTGTACCTGTTGCTCCTGAGCTACAACCCCAAGTGGACCCCCCAACTGATTTAGACCTGCAGACCGACACCCAGGACCACGAACAGGAACCCGCAGTATCCTCCACTCCAGAACCAGTTCCAGCACAGGGCCAAGTCTCGACAGATCCCCCAACCCAGGCAGAAATCCACAGTGACGCCCCCGCTGCACATCCCAGTCCAGACTCGCACCCAACCACATCCCCAGATGAAGCTGACAACACACCTACCTCACAGAGTGTCGGACAAGCCCACACAGGGTAAGATGAGATTCACTTCCACAATACGGAGACCTGGTCTCTGGCTTTAGAAGTTGGCTATAACTACAGAACAGGCACATTGGTTAAATCCAATTCTAATCCAACAGAGACATGATGGTTAAAGCCAATTTCAACCCGATCCAGGCATCATGTGTACATCATTCATTTGTCAGACATCGCACATTTCTTTGACGTTTTTGTTGGTTAACTTTTGTTTCCTTCAGTTTGCTGTTTGTTTTCAATGGTTTTGTTGTCTTACTGTAAATGACTGGTTGCACACTGAGAGAAAAGCCCAAGGGAGAGTCGCTCTGATATCCTGGATGTTTCACTTTTTCGTGGACCTGGAGGCCAAAGTTTGGAAGTTACATGAACCTGATCATGAACATGAGGTTTTTTCCCTATGGACTTTGAACTGGAACAAGAAACTCACCTGTGTGGAAGTGAAACTTTGACCCAGATTAGTTCAGTGGAGAGAGTCCAACCCAGGACGACCTGTGGGCCCAGCTCAAAGTGACCGTCAACATCAGGACATGAAGGATGTGTCACGTCGACTGCCCCACCTTTCCATCCCCTTTGTCCATCCATCTCTCCCTCACTCTCCCTCCCTCTCTCTCCTGCATCTTGTCGTGTATCTCCTCCTCTTGTCCCCTTCCCTCCCCCTCTCCCATCCTCCTCTCTCTTCCTTCCCCAGTGCAGGGAGGTGTGGTAAACGCCATGTCCTTTCTTTCCCTCAGTGCAGTGTGGGTTGCCAGTGCAGGAGATGAACTCCCAGTAGACAGCTTTGTCTTTGCTGAGCACTCACAGTGCGGGGTCATTCCCCCCGAACTGGCAACCTGTGAAAACTCCCCTTTTGGCAGCCCTCTCCTCAGGTGAGTTTTCCAACCCCCTCAGGAGCCAATCAAAGCACAGAGACAGGTAACCCAGGTACAAGCTACACCTCTCTGCTGTGCTCAACCGTCGACCGCTGGCCTTGCTCTCCACTTACTTATGCTTTTTTTACATTTAATTTCCTTTTTCCATCGTTTCGCCTGCTCCCAACCGAGGACTCTCAATACTGTCACATAAACTGAACGTTTTTTATTTGCATAATGTTCCAACATTACTGTGCACTTACTCATATTCTTCTTCTCATATTCTTTCTTTATCCTTATTCCTCCCCTGTCCATCACCTCCCCACCCACCAACTCCTCCTTCCATCTACCCCTGCACCTCACTGTAGTGTGGACGAGGCCGGCGTAGAAGACCAGCGGTCTGACCAGAGCCTCGGTTCTGGTCTGGAAGCAGAGGTACTGTCTGTTTCAGGCAATGTGGACCACAAACAGCAACAACAGCAACAGCAACAGCAACAGCGGCAGGAGGCCAACAGCACCCACCGCCGCAAAGACCAGCCGGTTAGCAGCTTGTATTTCCCAAGTATTTCACACATGTCAGTTTATATTTATTCAAGGGCCAGAGAACATTTGTTAAATGAATTACAGCATCCAAAAAGCTCTTTATGGAAGAGATATGGAAGTATTAAAATATAGAAACTTCCTTCAAAATGCAGCCTGATATGAAACAAAAAGAATTTGCAGGACTTGAGTCCCACAGCAGCTAGGAGAAGATTATTTGTCTGTTTGTTGAATGGTGGCTGGAGGCAGGAGGCAGGCTGCAGGTATCGTGATGAAAAATGTCACAGCTGGACAAACATGGACAAAGGGGGAAAGTCATTGTAATCAATTTCCTGGGGAATCAGTGTTTTTATTGAACATGGCAGAGTGAGCGTTTGTGGTCCAGGTGACGTGACTAATAGATTTTACATCAGTGGGACAAAAGTATGAACTGCTCAAAAAAGCATATGCTCAGCAGCACTGCTGCTGGATCACTACGACAGTTATAAATATTCAATGTGTGAGCAGCTGTTGTAGCAAAAGGGCAGCTTCTGAATGTTTTCAAGTAGCAAACGCTAAGTCAACCTGCCCTCACATTGTTTGTTTTGTTTACTATGGATGAAGGTTAATTAAAACAGTGGACCATACCTGTGTCCACTTTGCCTTTGTACATCATTTAGCTGTTGGGTGAAGATCCGGTGACTAATCTGCTGTGACTGTTTTTCCAGGTTTACATAAGAGGCGTCTGAGTTTGAGGGTTTTTAGGCTCAGACGCTCTCGTGAGGTCCAAAAGGGCGCTTACATAATCCATCAAAAAATAATTCACAGCTCAGTGCTTCTCAATGCCGTGGTGGCCAGGGGGGCTAGCTGAGTACCGTGTGGAGTGGAGTCTCCTCACTGCTCCTCAGTGGACGTAGTGATTCGCTCAGTGGTTCACAGAACTCATCCAAACGAGCTTTTAGTCATATTTAGGAAACAGAGTGGAAACAGCTCACAGTGATCACAGTGACAGCGAGAGCACACAGTCATTCCTGTACAAATGCTGTTTAAATAATCCACTCATTAAACATGTCGTTTGCACAGTCTTCATTGGGGCTCTTATCTCTTATCACACTAATTGTATTTGTATGTGGTTTTTGGAGTCCAAGTGTGTAACAATGGTCTCAGCCTGCACGCACACACACACAATTCACAGTGTGTGTTTTTGTGTGCACGTGTTTACTGCGCACACTCGCACGCCATGTGATATCTTTGCTGCTGTAGCTCAGTGAGCTATTTAGCCTCCATCTCCTGCTCTGCCCACGCTCTGGGACTTTAACAGTGAGTAACTATCATCCCCTCTCACAGCAGCAGGCATGTCATGTTTTCATGCCAATCATTCAGACGAGGCTCAGATTCAGATTCAGATTCAGATTCAGATTCCTTTATTAGCGCCAGAAGGGCAATTCATTTACAGTCAACCCGTTCATAATAAACAGAATAGAAAGAAATAAAAACAACAATAAATACAGCAGCTGACATCCACAGTCAGTCATCTTAACAGTATCAATACAACAGCATCAGCATCAGAGCACTTTCTGTAACTTCATCTTTAAATCAGTAAATGATGAAGTTCTCTGTTTTATTACTTTCTCATTCATGTCATAATACAGAACACAAACATCCACCTATAGTGAACAATTACATCCAGACAAATGTGATCACAATGAACTGTTTCCACTGTAATATGTCAAATTCATTCAGTTTCATTCACAAATGTCTGAACTATTTTCCAGTGTGGGCTGTGCTGTTAGTTGTACAGTGTGCTTGTAGGGGACATTGTATAGCCTTATGCTGACAGTGGGATTGTTGTGACAGTGGATTGAGTAGACAGGAGGCTGTTTAATCCTATTTTGTTGAGATCCAGTCAGCACCATTAGACCTGGAACATACACTGTCACTTCAGTAACTGACAAGCTCATTAGGTATGTTCACATGGAGCCCGATAGCCTGATAACAGTCATTTGAAAAAAGACAGAACTGAAACAGGATAGAAATGCTCCACATGAACATGTCAGTCAGAATAAACAGCCTTAAAATGACAGTAGTTCAAAACTTATGCTCATCTCTGGCCTATGGAAAGTATTGAGTATTATTCCTTTCTGGCTGCGTGCTCTCTGCACATGTCCTTTATCTTGATGTAAATGTATCAGGACATGCATCTCTCCCCACATGACTTATTCATCACTTTTGCACATGTCGCACAGCTTTTTTGAGGAAACAGGGCGGTACATAGAAACACCGCAACGCATACAACACTTCCATTGAAAACAAATCATTCAGTCAGACAAAAAAAACAAATGTGTGTAGCTGCAGATATTATTCAATTGATGGGCAAATATCAATTTCAGAAAAGTTGATGATAAATTAAAGATGGTAATTGAAGCCTTAATCATGTTTAATCAGAGAAATGATAGAAGTGTGTAATATACTGCTGAAGGGATCTGAAAAACTGTGATGTCATACTCTTATACTTCTTTATTATTACTGTGTAAACTGTGTTACATTGTCTTGATGTTAATCTTTAATGTAGAAACTGTGGAGGTAGATTTTCTCTGTGCCTTGTATGTCAGATAATGGACACACTACTGGACAGTAGGTTTGCTGTTGTAGAGTGTGTGTGACACAGCTGTCTGTGTTTCAGACAGGGGAGACCAAACCGCTCTCAGAGACTGATCCCTCAGTGCCCAGAGAAGAAGAGATCCCCACCTTTGACGAGTGGAAGAAACAAGTCATGGAGGTGGAGAAGGAGAAGAGTAAGTGCACGCATACATTATTTAAATGAACATTTAGATGCATGTGCACACAGGGAAAGAGAGTGCAGTGTCCCATTAAGTCCAAGACTACTTCAAGTTTTTCTGGTCACACAAAGCTGCAAAGTCAAAGAGAACTCGATGATGTTGATTTGATTTGATGACACAGACTCAGGCTGCAGCATGGCCTCTGAAGGAGAAGGCAACATCACATGATGGCTTTAATCTACATGTCATTGTGTTGCTTCTTGGTCTGTGGACTTCTACATGTCTCTTCTGCTTCCTTCCTCATGTTCTATTCCTGTCGCTCTCTCTCTCTGTCTCTCCCCCTCTCCCTCTCCCTCTTCATCTCCCTCTTTATTCTGTCCCTCTCCCTGTGCACGCCATGTGCAGTGGCCAACAGAGCGTGTGTTTATGTGTGTTGCGTAACCCCCTCTGCTTGTTCCTCACAGGCAATGCTCTTTTTCCACTAATGTGCCGCTCCCTCTGTCCAGGTCAGTCTCTCCATACTTCAGCCAGTGGCAGCCCCCATCCTGTGAAGAAGGTCCAAAAAAACTTCAAGAACAACTACGCATCTGTGGAGTGCGGTGCCAAGATACTCTCTGCCAACAGCGAGGCCAAGGTTAAACACACGTTGCCCCCTGTCCCCCGTTATCTGCACACAAACACGTGCACTCACACAGCCGGGGATACAGATGTCATGCTGTCATGTTGTGTCAGCAAATGCATGAAACCAACTTCACAATCTGTTTTACATGGAAGTGAAGCATTTAATTTATTTACCAGTATTATATAAGAAAGTGAATAAGGTGTGATGATGATTGTGGATCCTAATTCACACTCTCTCTCGCTCCTTCATCTCTTATTTAGAGCACTTCAGCTATTCTCATGGAAAACATGGACCTTTACATGCTGAACCCTTGCAGCAACAAAATCTGGTGAGTGCAGTGACACACATTACAGGAGTACAGTTTGTATTTGACATACTCAGAGTTTATCTTTTAATGGCCTTTCTGTATCACCTTCTCTGCAGGTTTGTGATAGAGCTCTGTGAACCCATTCAAGTCAAACAGCTGGACATCGCTAACTTTGAGCTCTTCTCATCTACACCAAAAGACTTTTTAGTTTCCATCAGTGACAGGTTTGTTTTTAACCTTAATCTAATCCCTCATTAACCAACAGTACATTACAAACAAAACTGCAGCATGTTCTCACAGGTGCTCAGGCAGGTTTGGGGCAAAAAAAAAAAAAGCCTCATGTGGCGCTTAAATGTCACAGTATGCTTATCAGTTGCAATCCCAGAACACTGTCATCTACTGCTGACTAACAGTAAATTCAATGGGGAGAATAAAATTATCACATGCATCACCCTGACTCATTGTTAGCATGAACAGAAAACTGGTTTTAGTATTGGCCTGAGTCATAGCTACGTGTGAATGCAGCATTTTTAACAAAGCTGTAGTCTGGGGAAAAATAAAAAATCTAAAATGCACTAAAATGAAGCCTAAATTATTCATTCTTCTTTATTTCTTTTCTTTTTCTTTATTTGGTTTAGCATTCATTTCACAGTCAACATTTTACAGTAGATAGATTGATGGATACTTTATTTATCTCCGTAGGGAAATTGTTGTATCCAGCCTTTTTATATCCAGACATATAAAGACAATGTCAGTAATTATACATCCAGCCTTGTGTCCATTTAAAACCAAATTTAATAGAGTTTTTCTCTAATAACAAGCTGTAACTATTTACTTTTGCGCATGGAAAGTTTTCACTTACATTCTACAAAAAGGTGAAAGGAGAGGAAGAATGAGTAAGCTATTAGATTCAGAAACACACAGTTCTCCCTTAATGTTTATTCTTCTTCCAATAAGGCTCTCTAGCCTGGCACTTTAGAGAATATAGATCCATTGAGCCTGACCAGTTCAGTCTAACTGAGGGGATCACCTGATACCAACTCCAACTCCAGTCATCCTCTCCCTCCTCCATCATCAGCTCTGACTCTGTGCACTCAGAACGGCTGCTGTGCTTGTTTTAGGGATTTCACCCGCAGGATTTAATTCCAGCGTCATAAAGTCCTCCATCTGGCATGGCAGGACAGACTTCTAGTCATAGTGAGGCATTCATGCCCAGCCCTTTAAGAACATGCCAGATTTGTTTTGTAAGCATGGGGTGGCCCTCGGAAACACACATCTTACTCTTCGTTTGCTGTGTTTTGCAGATACCCGACCAACAAGTGGGTAAAGCTGGGAACTTTCCACGCCCGTGATGAGCGCATCGTCCAGAGCTTCCCACTGGATGAACAGCTTTATGCTAAATACGTGAAGGTACTGCCTCTTTCCTCTTGCTGCTAGAACAGAACATGTATGGCTCAAGGAGAGGAATGAGAAACAACTAAGTAATTCATCCAGGACAGATGCACATAGATCGTTGGTCCACATGGGCTGAGGCTTTATTTTAAACTCAAGAGACCTTCTCATGACTTCATGGTGAATTAGCCAAGCTGTCAGTGCTGCCTGTAACCCCCTCCCTGGACTGGATGAGGAAATGTGAATGACTGTCAGGGTGTGAGCTCATGACAGAGTTTCTCCTCCAGGAACTAAAGGGCAGATACACACAGTTACACTGCATCGGGGTGTTGTGAGTGACTGGGCTGAGTTCTGCTTTAGTTTGGGCCACAGAAGATAAAAGGATGAAAGTGTATGATCTTAAAGGATGGTAGAGCTTTTCCTCTGCTCATTAAGTTTTAAAGCTTTACTTTTTATTGTTCTATCTAATCTAATCTAATCTTCATTACAGGACCATAAATGCTCACTTCACCATGCACTTGACTCAAAATAGCATAACATTAACATAACATAACATAACATTCGATAAACCAATCACAGGCCTGAGTGTATGCATGTTTGGCTGCCCACCTGTGTTGGCAAATTGTTGCTTTTTGAAAATGATCCTTAAAATTAACAGTGAAATACTGCACAACTGACTTCAGACCAGGTTTCTGTTGGTCAGTCGCTTTCCACAAAGCACCTCAATCTAAGACCAACACACCCGTGGGTCTACAGAGAAGTACAAGTCAAGCTGGTATATGAACAACATGAGTGGGCATGGACAAATAACTACATAACTACATCTAAACAAATGCACTTGTGTTGCATTTTGTATCCGTTTGTGTTAGATAGACAGAACCCTCTGTAGAGTTCACAGTCACTTCACACACACTAGTGTCCCTTCAGTTTACACTCTTTTTGTTAGCTGTTGCTCATTGTTGTTCATCATGTTTATTTAGTCTCATTAAGTGTGTTGTCTGTTCTCACTGACTAAAAATTATTTAAAATACACAAATGTGTTGGGAGTTCAGTCTTCGTTGGTTTCAGTTATTGTCGAACCAGTTCATGGCTTTTCATTGCAGCAGGTGTCTTCTTGTCCACAGGACAATATGAGACTACGTTCATTTGAACAAGTGTTGGTGTGATGTAATGGAGAGCTCTGTGTGTTTTCCTGGGCTGTCTCTCTGCTCACATGTCCACTGGTTCTGCTCAGATCTCAGATGATTATTCTTTTGATGGGGACTGTGGGTGCTGTGTGGGTGCTCACTGTGATTCATGTCCTCGATTATGAAATAGGTTTTTATTACATAAACTGATTTTGTGTGAAAGTTTGCAGCGTAATCTGCATCACTCTGATCCAACCAGTTCAAACTTGTCGATGTCTCAGTCTGTCCTCAGTCAGTCTGTCTGTCTGTGTCTCTGTCTGTCTCTCTGTCCGTCTGTCTGTCTCTCTGTGTTGCTTTTGTTCCTTCCTATCTGCTCGTTAGAGAACATCTCTTGTATCTTGCCTGTAACAGAACAATGACCTTGAACATATGAGCGGTGCGTTTGTTGTGTGAGAGTCAAACTGTAACCAGATCCTTGACTTGCTTGTAGCTTGAATCAGTCTTCACTGATTTCTTTCTCTTGTTTTATTTCTCTCCTCCTGTCCTTCTCCTGTCTTCCTCTCGCATCAGATGTTCATCAAGTACATAAAGGTTAGCACTCTTCTCTCTCTGTCAGAGGTTATGATGTGCTTTGAAACACACTCGTGCATATGATGGTACACTGTAATGGGTGAACTTTGGCATCACACCTTTTAATGCATGTGACAGATGTTAAACAAGTAGAGCATGCACGCACAGTATTTTGTCAACGCTTGGTAATTTTAGTGTTAATCTTCATGTGTTTGGTGGATTGTGGGTGTATGCAGTGGGATTGGCTCTGCTGTGACATTGTGGATGATGTTTTTTTTAGTCTCACACTTTGTCTGTTTTTCCCACAGGTTGAGCTGCTCTCGCACTTTGGATCAGAACATTTCTGTCCTCTCAGTCTCATCAGGTAAGATAAAAGGTGGCTCTCCCCAGCACTGTTTCTCTGAGGAGGCCTGTTTATGATTTTTGGGGCTGAGACAAAGCTGGAATCCTTTTAAGAAATAAAAGTAAAGATCATGCACACTTCAAACATGTTCTCTGTTAATATTGACCCTCTTGAGATTGTGTTAAATTACTGACTTTTACTCTGGAGGAAAAAGCAACACTGCAGGACGACACTACATCACAGCACACAGTTTAAAAGAATGTCCACTGAGTAAGAACTTCATTATTTCATTTCTGTGCTGCAGTATATTAGCAACTGGAACTGCAGCACTAGGGTCACTATTAGATCACTCAAATTCTCCCCACCACCCCCCGTGTTTCTCTCAGTGGTTGTTGGCACCCCGTGCTTAGAAAGATTGTTGTGTTTTATCTTTTTACACATGGATTTGCTCCAAAGTTCAGGTTTCTCTGATGTAGACTGGAAGCCAGAGTCCAAGCAGCAGGCAGATTAACTGAATTAAGTGGAAATGCTTTGTTATGTTTGCAGTGTAAGCACGGTGTGGGGCTTATTGTGCCGAGTGTGAGGCACAGACTAATTGTTCCTCTTTCACACCAGCACACGTGTACCTGCACGCCTGCCCCACAGCGTCAGGGTCATCGGGGTCTTGTTGGGCTGCTGGGAGTTGGAGGGGCTGTAAAACCCTACCCCACTTTTTACTAGATGGTCAAAGGTGATTTGTCACCACATCATCAGAGGGAGGAATCTGAAAAACTCCAAATGGCCTCTGTAGGAGGCTGTATCTATTTAATATGGACACATAGTATTGAGGTTATTGAGCTATTTATATATGGAGACACTATTAAGAAGAATTACATGTACTTATATGTCATATCTGTTTTCAGTTTTCACAGCTTTAGTTCCTCAGAAAAAATGACTTCTCCTCTTGCTGTTTAGTAACAACTCTGAACATTTACCGTAGGAAGGTTGTGTAACAACACAGTGTGTGTGTATGTTTTGTGTAGGGTGTTTGGCACCAGCATGGTGGAGGAGTATGAGGAGATTGCAGACTCCCAGTACCCTTCAGAGAGACTGGAGTACTTGGATGAAGACTATGGTGAGTTAGTGACAGGCTGTCTTACTCCTTTTTTAACATAAAGTGTCACATTACAGGTGCTGCAAGTCCCTGGACCAACAAAGGAGCTTTAGGGTCATCCAACTCAGTCACTGTCAGCTTTCCTTTTGCAGCAGAGTTTCCTTCGTCCCTTATGGGAACATTATGTGACTTTTATTGTGAAATTCAATGGAAAAATAAAATGTATTTAATGTTAAAGGGGATCTTCATATGGTTGTGTGAATTTTAAGCGTTTTATATTTGACTCTGTCCTTAGATTATCCTCCAGGTTACCAGCCATCAGAGGACAAAGCCTCAAAAAACCTGCTTGGTTCCGCAACCAGTATGTGCACACACACACACACACACACGCACACACACACGCGATGGCTGTGAATGGGCAGGTTTGGCGACATTGTTAAGGACTTTTACTTTGAATAGCACAAGCAGAGGACATTTATTCATCCTGTAGCAGCTTGTGGTGGAAAGTGTTAAGTTTAGAAACTTCATATGTTTTAAAATCTTCACTAAAACTGGTAGATTTGATGCAGTGTGTGTGTGTGTGTGAACAAAGAATCATTGATGCTGTGTGAGGAGGAGGAGACGCTGGAGCCTTCTCAGGCTCAGTCACATATAGATCCATTCCTAGAGAGGCAGTGTTGAATGTTTCTTTAGGATCACAACCCACTTGGCCTCAACACATTCACATAGACAGAACATTTGCGCACACACACACACACATACACACTGGTGCCCCTCTGTCTCCAGAATTAGTAACAAACACACACACACACACTGTACACACGGGGGCTCAAACCATAAAACCTTGAAAAACAGCAGAGCAACACATTTTTTAAAGGGGAGAGCTGAACAAGAGGAACTGACTGTGGACTGAAGAAAAGTTAGAAAATAAAGTTCATGATAAAAAAAGTAGTGGAAATAATGTTGAAGCAGTTGAGGAATGCAGCGTCAGAGAGGAGAGGGAAGGAAAAACGAATGTCAAAACCTGTGGCCTCAAGCAGGGTTTAAAAAAAAAAAAACAGAAACCGTGTGTCATTGAAATAACTGCTGTGTGTGTATGTTCTTTTCCTTTAGATGCCATCCTTAACATGGTAAACAACATCGCTGCTAACGTGCTGGGGGGAAAACCGGAGCTGGAGGGTGGAGCAGAAACAGGAGGTATTCATCAGTCACTAGTTATTAAAGTTCTTTGTTTACCTTCCTGCTTCACCTTAATATTGTTCCTGTAAATGTACAACTGATTCCTGTTTATCGTTTTAATGCTTAGTTTGTTGTTGCTGACTCATTAGCTCATTATTTCTGATTAAAAGCCTAATTTTACTTTGTATCAAGGTGAGCCTAACATAATTTTTTACTTTTATACCAAATTTATACCAAAGCCATCTTTCATCCTTGTCCTACTTTGATGCTGATATATAATATATATATATATAATACATTACTAATAGACTTGTACTCATATTGAGAGCCGTATTTAAAAAATTCCTCTAATACTGCCTGACATACTGGATCAGGTATCTGTGATTACACAAGTCCAAAACCACATCATTTATTAACCAAAGAAAATAAGTAGTTCGCACACAGACAGA
The DNA here is from genome assembly GCA_900303245.1 of Selene dorsalis. Lineage (NCBI taxonomy): Eukaryota > Metazoa > Chordata > Actinopteri > Carangiformes > Carangidae > Selene > Selene dorsalis. The sequence continues at coordinate 11,890 of OMNW01025221.1, forward strand.
AATTAGTTTGTTAAAAGTAAAACCAAACCGACAGTATGCAAGGCTTTCATTTGGAGGAGTAGCACAAGTGTCAGTGCAGCTAGAGTAGGAAGAGTTATGTAATCTCATTTTTTCATTATACGATAAAAGAAAGATTTTGTGTTGTTTTTGTATCTGTTTATGTTCGGCAAAAGGTTAAACGATGACAACAACTATATTACATAGTAGTATACAGCAGTTAGGTTAACGTTGTAATGCGCTGACACTGGTTTCTCGGTGTCAGCCGATGCACAGAGCCTGTGCAGAGAAGGAAAGACTGGTATCGTACTTCTAAATAATCAACAGTTGTTTGAGGGGGAGGGACTACATGCTGGTTAGCTCTGTTATCTAAACCAAGCATGGGCAAACTAAGGCCCGTGGGTCATATATGGCCCGCTGGGCTTTTTGGCCCGTCAAATATTGTTACAAATTCTAGCAAAGACCTTTGATGCACTGATGAAAAACTGTGAGCAACAACACTGCTCCCACTGAAACTGAATGTCTTTTTGAATGTTAGTCTTCTCTTACTTTTAGGTAATCGCTTTTAAATGTCATTTATATCACTTCACACAGACACTCTCCATCCAATCCATCTGATACTGGCCTGGCCTGGCCTGGCCCGGCTGCCAAATTTTAAAACTCATTGTTGCCCATGAGCCAAAAGGTTTGCCCACCCCTGCTCTAAACCATTTAAATAATCCTACACTCTTCTTCTCTGGGTGTTGCTACTGTACTGACGGAGCCTCTGCCTATTCTCCTTCATGAGGCAAATACCATGACTGACATTTATTTGCTTTTATTGTGATTGAGCAGCTACACCTTAGCACAACATCAAGTAAAACTGGTTGTTGCATGTGGCGCAACACGACTCTTGATGGCATTTTTCCTTCTTTTTCCTCTCTTCCTACTCTCTGGTCATACTCACTCCACTCCAACCACAGGTCTGCCCACATTGTTCACATTATCTGCCTCTAAAAACTGGGTCACAGTATTTCCTTCTCTAAATGTGAACATATGCATAGCCTGCACATTCATGTGTATACGTGCAGGGAGAGCCAGATGTTTATTTGGCTGTTGGCAGGAGGTCTGCAGCAGCAGAACTTTCTGTGTTTTACTTCTTGGGAGAGAGCTCATATGAATTAGGAGTGTGACGTCAAGCCTGCTCCTTGCCCTGTTTGCCACACTGAGTTTTAACAAAATGACACCACTTTCCACTTAGCTTTCCTCAGTGGTGTCGAGTAACAGCAAAATGTTTGAGGGATTCATGTCTCTCTTTTAAAGCTAAAAACACTGAAACACTTAATTATTGTTAGAAAGTGCTACAAATAAATGTGCTATCTTTAAATGGGAATCCACTGAGTCAGATCTTTAGTTTTTTTGTCTAAAGAGAAACTCTACACAATGTCTCTTGTACTGCCAGCTCCCTGGAAATGGGAAGTAGAGCCGTAACTGCGGTGTAAGGGAGACTGTGAAGAGCAGGGTGCTCGGTTCTAACTGGACTAGACTGGTTCCCTGTTTTTCTAACTTTCCCAAACATGGGTTTGGCAGCCACGCTGTGCAGGGGAAAGGGGTCTCTGCTCTGCACCGTACCTCGTAGGATTGGGGAGAAATGTGCCACTGCCAACTTGTGTGGGGGTGTGCAGTGGTAACAACAGTGAAGTGTGATCACTCAGTGAGTTTTGAGTTTGTTAATTGTTTTTCTTGTCCAAATGTCAGGTAACGTGACGGCAGAGGGAAGTGAGAAGAGTGTGGAGAGCACAGAAGTTAAAGCCAAACCTGCTGAAACACCTCACCCCTCTGCAGAGTAAGACCACATGAGGTGTTTTCTATGTTGCACAGGGATGAGTCAAGGCAGAATTTAAATGACTTTGTTCTTTTTTTTTCCTACAACCCTCTGTTAATGCTTTTGATTTTGGCTCCATGTCTTCCCTTCAGACCTGATTCTACAGAATCAGAACACTCTGCTCTTCAGGAGGACTCGAACGTCTCTGGTGACTCATTAACACCTCCACCATCCTCCGTGACCATCTCCCAGGAGGACAGACAAATCGTCACTCTGGTGGAGGAGGAGGAGGACGAAGAGCCCAAACAGTCTACTGTCACCCTGATGGAGGAGGAGGTGGAGGAGGAGGAAGAGAAGAGAGACGAGGAGACGAGGAGGGAGGCAGACAGGAACCAGTGGGAGAACCAGACATACTGTCCCTTCTCCTCCTTCTCCTCCTTGTCTCTGTCCTGCATGGCCACGCTGCCGGAGCTGCTCCATCGCTGGTGCTCTGCCCGGCTCGCAAAGGAGAGGCTCCGCAGCCTCCGACGAAGGCAGATGAGCATTCAAACACAGACTCCCCCTAATGCACACTCCCCTGTCCTCACACACACACCACCACAGGTCCCTGTCCCTGTACCCACACCCCCACAGGAAGCCCTTCCCCTCACAGACAGAGCTCCAGAGCCCGAGGTGTCTGTCAAGGGCCAAAACGAGGCCAAACCTCTGGGTGAAGTGGACATCACTCACACACATTTCAAGGCTCACATACCTGCTGCACACACTCCAGAGCTCAACATCCTCCTAGAGCCCAGTAGAACCTCCACCATCCCTCCCCACAGCTTCACAGACACCCACAGTTCCCTGACGCGGCCGACACCCACCCACGAGGAAAGGCTGCCGATCAAAGACGCAGCCCTGGACCCGGTCCCCACTCCACCCCTTCAAGCGGTCTCCATCCCAGAGACGCACCAGGCCAGCAGTGCCACCCCCACCCTCACCGTCAGCTCTCCCTCACAGCTCTTGTCCTCTGAGACGGGCTCTCCTGCTGCTGCGGTTCCTCCTGTCAAAGAGCAGCCTATTCTGCCGCTTCCTACTGCATCGAGGCCTGACGACTTTATCCCCCCTCCCACTGAACTGCCAGCAGCTGTCCCACCCACTGACACTCAAACAGACACTGTGAAGTCAGGCGCAGACAATGGGGACTCACAGAAGCGCAACGCCCCGGCCTCTCAGACTCAGGGGGAGCAGGCAGATTCTCTCCCTCTGACCGGAGAGTCCCAGCGGGTGGAGGACGCAGTGGACGAGGAGCTACTGAGCGCTAATGGGAATGGCAACATCCACCGCACAGCCACAGACTTCTATGCAGAGCTGCAGAACGGGGGAGATTATAACGGTGGGGCAGCAAATGGGAATGGCGTCGTACTGAATGGGGGAACGGTGCATGGCTCCAGCCAGAAGGAAAGCGTCTTCATGAGGCTGAACAACAGGATCAAAGCTCTGGAGATGAACATGAGTCTGTCCAGCAGATACCTGGAGGAGCTCAGCCAGAGGTGAAATAATTATCGTGTTAAGATGAACAGAATACAATGTTTCTTACCTTATTCCAGGTGGACAGTATGATATTTGCACAAACCCAAAAACCCAATAATATTCAAATCCTTCAAGTTGGCTCACCAATCAGAATATACTGTTTACATAACCTCAGTATAATTCACAATATTGTCATATTTGGAATAACAGTGGAATATTTAATATATAGTATATATAATGGAATATATAATATGTAAGTAAACTTCATTATGTAATAACAACTGCATGTCAAGGCTACAATTTTTGTTGTAGACCCAGTTGGGGTTATAATTATAAATGTTTCCATTGTGGAAAATGTTCTTGTTCAGGTACCGTAAACAGATGGAAGAGATGCAGAGAGCGTTCAACAAGACCATTATCAAGCTACAGAACACCTCCCGTATCGCTGAGGAGCAGGTGAGTCTGTACTAACTCAAGTCAGAGCAGAGAGTTTGACCCATGGGCGGTGGAAGCCTGTGAGTGTTTGACAGTATTGAGTGCCAACTAAGATAAGATAAGAGATACTTTATTGATCCCAGGCTGGGAAATCACTGTGTTACAGTAACACACAGTACAAATAGACAAATCAGAATAAGAAAGAACGTAATGCTGAGTAACCCTGTTGATACTTTCAGGACCAGAAGCAGACAGACTCCATCCAGGTCCTGCAGAACCAGCTGGAGAACGTCACTAAGCTCATGTTAAATCTAACAGCAGCGGTGGGCCAACTGCAGAGAGAGGTGACACATACACACAACTCACACTATAGTTTAACACAGTGTTACACACACATTTATCATAGGTTTGATGGGCAAGAAAATCATTTGTGCACATTGTTCAGTTTATATCTCTATGAGACAGGAGTTCATTAGCAGTAGTGGAGCGTCTGTAGACACAGAGCTATCACTGGCCTGTGCACACAAAGAAAGTCATGCAACTCGCAACTCAGTAATCCCAAATATTTATATTGGTCATTCCCAGAATGAGCTGTTTTCACTGAAAAGTTTCAGGTGCAGTATAGACTTTAAAGGAACACACCTCACCGATCTTCACAGAGAGTGAGAGGTTACAGCTAGTTTGGCTGAGAAAGCCTGAGCTTCCACCCAAAGGATTAAACACAAAGCTTCATGAAAAATGAATGCATTTGGTGTACACTGAGCAGAGCAGTAGCCAACATCTGGGAGTTTCAATAAAATTTACAACCAGAAGCCCAAAATGGAGCATGTTATTTCAAGAGTGTGGACACTCTCTACCACAAACCCGTGGGTGAGTTTGTTTTTCAGACCTTTTGCAGACTTCTAGAAGTAAATTTGGGCTGCACGTATAAGCACATAAAGCAGAACACATCATCTATTATTGAAAATGAGGCTCTCAGTCTGTCTATGTACTTTTCTCAGCTTTTCATGTTGTCTGTTGATGTGCGTTCAGGTATCTGATCGTCAGAGCTACCTGGTGGTCTCTCTGGTCCTGTGTCTGTCTCTGGGTCTCCTGCTGTGTCTGCAGTGCTGCCGCAGCCCCTCCCCCACCCCCAGCACTACTGTCGCTGCCCTCCCCAAGAGCAACCACTACCCCAGCCCCAAAAGGTCTGTCTCACACACACACACACCATAAATCCGTGTACGTGAAGATTTCAGTTAATTATTCAACCATCTGTTGCTGATCTGCTGGACCCACTTCCATAATTATGATGATATCATTTCCAGTTAGCCTCTACCTGCAGGAAGCTAATATTAACCCTTTACAAACACCAATAACACTTTTTTCCTCATCAGATGCTTCTCCTCCTATGACGACATGAGCCTAAAGCGGAGGGTTACCTGTCCGCTGGTTCGCTCCAAGTCGTTCCATCTGTCCTCTACAGAAGGTAAGAGCCCGCCCCCCCTCTCTGAACACACAGGACACTCCTCCAGTTCTCTGTAATATCCTCTATTGTGTTTCTCCCTCTGCCATTACCATTAAAACATGAGCAGCTTTGAGATCTGACACCGCAGCCATAGCTCACCGCGAAGCTGATCTTATCACCACTGTAGACCCTCTGGGGCCCACACCGCTGCTGCCTTTACAGCATAGCTGTCCACATCCAAGCACTGCCCACTTTCTCTCCTCATTTACCTTTTTTCTTTCTACCTCCACCGTTTTCCTCTCACACATGTTGCCATGCTTAGTGGCTGATATCCCTTGGTGTTGCTGGTGCCTTGAGCAACATAACACAACCCAACCCCGAAGGGAGGGACTGGTGCAGGCAATAAAAGAAGAAAGACTTTGAGTCGTGAAACCTAAACTCCCTCTGCTGTTCATTATCCCTCAGCTGTGTATGAGTGTGTGTCAGAGAGAGAGAAAGAGAGTGCGTGCGTGCATTTACCCTTGAGGCTGAGAGGCTGTCATTGCCAGCTTGTGCCCACATGCAGACTTATGGAGTATAAGAATAGAGCACGATGCTTTGCTGGCTCATGGTAGACATTTGCAAGTAGTAATTAATAATAAAATAACACTCTGATGCTACTCTAGTTTTCTTTCTAGTACAATGGTTTGTGCTCTTCTCTGTGCAGACACTAGACCATGATTCATTTCTATAAAAAACTACTTGCAAGGTCACTTCATGCTTGTTACATGTATGTATTCCTGTTTGCCATTCCATCATTAACCACGCCCCTCTCTCCCCTCCCCAGTAGGTCCAGATGACTTGTACATTGTAGAACCTCTAAGGTTTTCTCCAGAGAAAAAGGTACAGTGTCTGTTCCGACTGCTGCTGTTGGCTGTGACAGCCGCCTTTACTTTCAGTGCTGTGTTGTTGTTGTTTTTTCTAGTGTCAGTCAGTCAGTTCCATAAAGTGCGTTGAGGAGCTGAGGAGTGTTGAGTCCACTCCACCCGTTATGTCTGTTAACCACTTGTTTGCTGAGACATTGTCTGTACTAATATCACAGCACAGCA
>OMNW01025225.1:12576-25481 GCA_900303245.1 Selene dorsalis
TATTAAGATATTAAGTCAATATTGTCTTTGTCAGATATTTGGAGTTGTCATAGTGGAAAGTGAAAAGTACTACTCATGTTACCACAGACTCTGTTCTCCTTCACATGTCTCAGTAAGTCATGTGTGATGTACAATAGCAGGACCCTGCCCCTGACACTGACAAAGCTAAATGGAATTCAGCTATCATCATTTTTATTTACACCTGTGCTTTCCTTTCTGTGACCTGTGACCTGTGACCTGACACTGGACGACAGACTGGAAAATAGAGTTAATGTCCTCCTGACAAACATCTGCATTTGACAAGTCAACACTTCCACTGTGTGCGGCAATGCAGTCATCCACGATATCCTGTGTCCACATCACACACGTGCATCCACTGACGCACCCTCATTATTTCTCATCGAGTGTCTAAATCAATCTAAATCAGCTGTGACAATGAGAAGCACTTTGTTCACTGTTATGTAGTCGTGGAGACCATGTTACATTTTTACACTTTGGAGGGGTGTTACAGCTGGTTCTCTGTGTGAGTCTATGCACCGCTACACTAAGTGAAACATATCATACTGTCCACCAGTTTGGTCATCAAGAGCCAAGTCAAGCTGAATGTCTTGATGCTGCATTTCCCTTATTAAGAAGCTAGCTGTATAATTACCTGATGAAAACATCTGTCCAGTGGTTTGCACCACCATCCCATCCAAAGTCTTATTTTCTTTTCTGAATACAGAGATGAATTATTGGGTCAATCTTCAAAATGAACCTATCACCACCGACTCAGATTTGAATGTACCTTTGTTATCATACATCAATGCAGGTAATAAACAAAGAGGGTGCACCCCTTCCATCTGTCTCCTTTTAACTTTTAGTCTACGTGATCATTCAGTTATTACAGAACGTCACCAAAGCCCCAGATACAGCACACCTCCATGTGTTAGGACCTTTTTAAGTTCATGCTCCTCTAGGCAGTAATTGCTTGAAACATGGTCCTTTTTTTTTTGGTGTAAGTGTCAAAGTTGCACCTGATTGGAATATTCGATCTTGTGAATCATTTGTTTCCTGCATGCACATGTGTTAGGAAACAGCCCCCCCTGCTGTCGATTAATGGAAGAAGAATATTTGACACAATTTTATTAGTCTCCATTCTTACATTAATAAAAAGCATGTTAAAGTGCATGTCTAATGTCATTATGAATTCAAATTATTTATATATAATCAATATACAATCAATATATTTATATTAAGACTTCACATTGGGTTTAGCTGGAAATAGCCAGCCTTCCTTTAAATAGAGCCAATAGGCTGTTCACTGTGCCACAGCATCTTAATATGATGTCTGACCCAAAGCTGTTGGAATTAATTATGAAAAAAAAAGTAATTTTGACCAAGCCTATTGTTTAAACAGTTCAAACCTCAGACTCTTCAGTTTTTACAGGATTATAGCAGATTACAGATTATTTTACCCTGATGACTCAGAGTCTATACTGCACCAACCTCCTGCGGTTGATCAATGGAAGATGAATATTTTACACATTTTTATTAGCCTCCATCCTCTAATTATAATAACGTGAATGCCTAATGTCATTATAAATTCAAATTACTTGTATAATCATATAATATATACGTATATATTTATATTAAGCGACACATATACACACAGTGCACGACTTATCTATATATATCTATAGCTCTGCAGTAAATGTTGACAGCACCTAGCAGACTTTACAGCTATATGCTGCTGTGACCACCTCACGTGTGAGTCGACAGAGACTATGAATGAAGGCCGTGGGACAGTAGGTGCCGTATATAAGAGCCAGCTAGCTGAGAGAGCTTTACCGGTTGTACATGTCGGCCATCATCTCCACCTCCAGTTCCGCCGCCAGCTGCTGTGCCTTCATAGGATCCATGTCTGCGCTTGGCTGCTGCTCACACCCGGCTCTGACCGCTCTCTCTCCGTCCTGACGACCCTCTCCTGCGGACAGCCGACAACACTCCTGCCCGCTGCTTCTTCCGTAACCTTCAAATCTGCAAGAAAACACGTGTGTGCGGCTTCCTCTAACACTTCCGCTGTCAATAAAGTTGCATTGAGATTCAGACACGGCGGGGGAAAACAGTGCGCCCTCTGGTGGACTACTTTGTTTTTTTTAATAAACCAGAACTGGGTCACGTACATAAAACACGATGCGCGTTACAAAGATACCTGCTCAAAATAAGTTTGTTTTCTACAGTAGTCATGGTGGTACAGTAGTTTTTTTTCTACTGTATTTACTTAGACACAAACACCACTGAGGTATGTTTTTTTTCTCATAATCAGTCTGACAATTCAAATTTTACTCAATGTAAAAATCAATAAAATATTGACAAACAGTAAATATAAACATGAATACTCTTTCAGAGTTATTAATGCTTCAGCATATTATTAATAAAAAAAATGTACAACTTTTTGAACTTTGTATCTTGAACTAACTGAACGCTATAAAACTGCAACTCTTATCCGGACAGAGCTTATAACAGCCAGACGACTGATGATGAAAAGCTACAGGAAAAGAGGGATGTACAAACTCTGTTGTGTATATCTTCACATCTCAGCGAACAGAAATAAAAGCAGAACAGAGAGACCAACAGACTGGACACAAAAGTGCTGAACTCAACAAATGATAAAACAAGGCATTTGTACAAAAGTTACTGCGATTCATCTCCAGTCACATCTATCTCATTCACATCTTCCTCCTCTTCATCTGGAGAGAGCTCAATGTTGTCAAGGCCAACCTCGCGCTCTCTGGGCTGAGGCACTCTGACTGGTGAGTAAAGGAGAACATCCACCTCCACCTCCTCCTCCTCCCCCTGTTCTTCTTCTTCACTGGAGCTCGAGGTCCTGCTACTCCCACCAGCATCTTCCAGAGGTGTTTGGGGGTGTGAGATGGGATGTGGTGGCAGTTTGATTTCCTGAGGCAGGTGTGTGTCACTGTGAGACAAACCTTCATCACTGATGGCAGTCCTCTGTGCTGTGTCTGTCTCTGCTATTTTACAGGTTGTTCCTAAAAGACAAAAAACAAACACACCAAGCAGAGTCTAGTCACTGGGGAACAGTTACTTTCCACCCCAGCCATACCAACACTGAGAACAGCGCATCTACCCAAGAACTGGATTTAAGCATAAATCTAAGGTATATGTACTTTCCACAATCCATTTTATAATCTGTATTTTTATGCTAAGAAATATTCATTATCATCATTGTGTCCTATTTTCATTCTGAGTGTCATCTGTTTTCAACCCTTTAAACATGAGCATACAGAGAGGGAGAGGATGTTAACATGACTTTCTGTTCCTGCTGTCTATGTCCTATGATGTAGTGATTGAAAGGCAGCCCAGTGAGCCTTTTTATAACTGATGTTGTCTGACAAGATCTCTAAGTACATAAATTAAAGACTGTGCTGTGCTTGCCTCTGTGTACTTGTTAAATTATCATAGAGAAACTAGTTTGAGGGATGCCATTCACTCATTTTGAAGAGTGGCCAATGAGGAAACTCCTGACTCAGTCACTTAGCATGAAGCTGATGAATGCTGGAACTAGGATCCCTCAACTTACTACGTCAGCTATTACTCAGTCAGTCATGGTGTGGTGTTACAGTCTGAACACTAGGTGGCACTAACAGTTTCAGGGGGTGAGTTTACATGGATATAAGAGAGTGTGTTGTGAATGTTACAGTCTTGCTGCTTTATTATTTTGAAATTGAAGTTAAGGAAAGCCAAGACTTGTTTTTTTCAACGACACCACACATTCATTCACAATTGCAGGGTCCACTGTTGCCCTCCGGCCAGAAGAAGTGTTTGAAAATCTAGCGAAATGAACCGTGACGATCAGAAGAAACACCTTACCCTCAGCGGGGCTCTGGGATGGCTGCTCCCGCTCAGCTGCTATCTTGGCCACCTCTTCTTCCAAAACATCAAAGGCAAACACTGAGGGCTTTTCACCAAACAAAGCCGTCTCCTTCGACGTTGAGCTGTCTTTGTTATCTTGCAGCGTTCTCTTCATTGCGTCAGTTAATTGGTTGGGAATTAGATTGTGATTTTGATCAACTGTGACTTGGGATTGATTTTGTCCAGCTCCTACAGTTTGATTTGTCTCCTGGTTCTTATTTGACTCTCTTATTTTTGAGCATTGCCTTTTAATAAGATTTTTGAAGTCCTTCAGGTTGACCATCTGTGGCCGTTTGACAGTCTCATCCTTTTCATCAGGCTTGCCGGTGCTCTTCAGTGCAATCACCCCCAATTCTGTATTTCTGCTTATCCCCTCTCTTTTGCACCTTTTCCTTGTTTTGTCCTTGTTTTCCAAATCTTCCTTTGTCAACTTGTTGTCTGTTTTCTGCTGACTTTCTTCACTGGGGTTCTTTTCCTCAGAGGCAGCAGGATGGCTCTTTGAAGAGGCAGGCTCTTTACATTGTTTTTTTGATGGTCTTCCACGTTTCCGTTTCCGGACTCCTCCTTCATTCACCATCACCATCTTCACACAGTGGGCCACAGGTTTAGCAAACAAATATGTTTCTGGGCTCGTGTCTCTTAACTGTAGAGCCTTTTTCAAGAAACCCCTGGTTCTGATCTGAGTATTCACCCTGCACCCTCTGGGTTTCTCTCCCAGATTTTCTGTGATGGATGATGGTTGATCTTGTCCCTCTACAAATTTGGACTGACTCTTCAAAGCGTTGTTGGCTATTTCTCTTTCCTTAGCCAGCACATTGTTACTCGACAAACTGACTTGACAAACGCTCAAGTTAATGTGACTGTTTACTTTCACATCTTTGTATGCCAAGACAGAGCCAGCAGCATCTTGTGGTTTACCGGAGTGTGTTCTCTTCCTCCTTTTAGGGGCTACAGCATCCCCTGTAGTGTCCCCTTCCTTCATCCTCCTACGGTCAGTTTTTAGTCCTGAAGCATTTTGTTGACTAGCAGACACAGTTTGTCCCTCTTCCGCATCTTTTGTGATACCAGATTTGGGATTCAGCCCCAGGTTTTTCTTCCATTGTTTTGACCAACGGTGCCAGGTAGCATCCTGTGGTAGTGAAGCACTGTTATTTTCTCTGCGCGTAACAGTACTGAGAGATGAGTCTAGAGATCCTGGGTTTTCTGTGAGCCATGGTGGCCCGTGTCGAGATGGTTTTTGCTGATTTTTCATGCCATGTTTAGTTGGGATGTTTGGGGCAGGCTGATATTTTGTTGATGAAGTAAACGGCTCTAATGGAGACAGACATCGAGGAAGCCGCAAGTCATCTATGCCGGGCAAATAAAGAGTATGTGAGTATGTCTCATTACTCAAGGGTAAAAGCTGAAGGATGTGCTGATCGTCTAGGGAAGATGCTTCATGGAGCCCTGGGTAATGTAGTTTCTGCCCGGTAGAGAAGACAGCTCCGGGTGTGGCTGATCTTACTGTAGGTGGTTCAGGATGTAGACACTCTTGACTTCTAAGCAGTGGTGTGCTCTGCTGGCTCATACCATCCATCTGCCACATAGATCTGATGGATGAGTGATTCTGTGGAAAGCACTCCTGCGGTTGTAGTTGTAGCACACCATCTGGTAGCACAGATGAAAGGTTGGGGCAGCTGAGCTGGTTCTGAGCTGTGAGACAACAGTGGATACCTGTACAACAGGTGGGAAGAGTGCCATCAATCTGTCTTGAGACTGAATCAAAATAAAAACACAAAAAGGACAATAAAATGAACCAGTAATACACTAAACAAAAGAGAACATCCTGTTTGACTGGTATCCTACACTCTAGTGTATTTCAGTTATTGTGTACAACTGGAAAAACCAGATAGACCCATTCATCGTTGTTTTGAAATGTTAGTTTTTTTTCAGTGACTACTGTTTCTCAAGAAATAATAATTTTGCTAGGGACCCACTGAATTGTCCCACTCAAATCACCACCCATGGGTCCCAGGGACTTACTACCTCTTTCAGTTGGGTTCATGAAAAACGGGAGTATGACAGTATCAAGAGTAATCTATCTTGACAAGCTAAAGAGGAGATGAAAACATCAGCCTCTATGGTTAATCACCCATAACAAACTGCACGGTTAGATGGTGAACAGTAATGTTGCTTGTCTATATGGAAACAGTGAAAACATGCTTATTTCATTAGCAGGAACTCTGACAATACTAGTACGGATGATACATTTAAATAAAATGCACCTTTATTTTATGGTTCAGCAAAGAAAAACATCTACATACCTTTATCTGCTGATGTCTTGTTACTTTGTTTCTCCAAATCCTGGTACTGCACACATCCTGCTGAACTGAGGCCAGCAGGAATCTGACTGTGCCCCGTGTCATTCTGTGGACCTGGGACCCGGGGAACAGTCGGGACTCTGCTGTGGCTCTGTTGAAGAAGCTGAGACTTCTTACTGTCCCTCTCCAAGGTGGGCAGGATGTTGAGGCCCATCATGATGTCATCCAGCAGCTTTTCTATCTGCTCATCGGAGTCCTCCACAGGGCCCTGGTGCTGGAGGGGCGGAGCTGCTTCAAGGCCACTGGTTTGGTTTGGGGTGAAGCAGTCACCAGAGGGTGGCTGGGGGTCAGAGGTGGTATTGAGGTGGGGTGGTGATTCGGGAGGGTCGGCAGTAGCAGGTTGAAGAATGTGACGGGCTGGTCCATGTGTTGAAGGGAGAGGCAGACTGTTTGAGAGGCCTTTGTCTGGCCTTTTGTGGTCCCAGCCATCCTACAGAAAGATGACAAGGAGATGAGCAACACATACAAGTTCAGTATGAACATAAGAACATACCTGGTCATTTTATGCCTTCATTAGATGGGACAGTGATGAGAGACAGGAAAGCAGGGAGAGAGACTGGGGGAATGACACAGTAAAGATCAGGAGTTGATCCAGCCATCACTGCTTCAGGCTAAACCAATACGGGATGTTCTCTGACCACTCGGCCACTGAGCACTCCTGCACAGAGAGTTTTGCTTATTATTTATTTCCAAAGACATAAGGCACTGGCAAAACAGAGTGCCTTGGGTGTTCAGAAAACACACACGCCAAAGCTTAACAGTGACCAACAGATTAAGCTATCAAATTCATTTGTTTCGATTCAGTGCTGTTGTGGCAGCTGATACAGGGTCAGGATGAAGGAGCTAGAGGAGGACAGCATCCACACGCTGACCCAAGGTCAGCTACCACAGACTCTTATTCTGTGAGAAACACTACAATACTGCACTTGACACTAGTATGATCCGGCTTTTACAGTGCATTAAAAGGGCCCTTTAGTTATACTTATTATACTAGTACTTAATATATGGCCGATGATCATATACACCCCCCCCCTTATATACTCAGTACATGTGTGATATTGTGTGCTTTTGTCTATTTAATCAATATCTATCTGCTGCTGTATCATTTTTGAGTTAAAACCAGCCACTAGCCTCTCTTGTTATTCCATCCCTGTACTGCCATATACAACCAAGACTAAAGAGTGACACAGGTGCCTGTATGAATTCTTCATCTTGCTAATCTACCTGTTTTCGGGAGGCAAGAGCAGACGTTTCACGGGAGTCTTGGAGGTTCACCACCTCCCAAGTTTCTCCTTCAGTCTTCCTCCTCAGCTTCACCTGCACAGAGAGGAGAAAATACAGTGATGATGAGAACACAGAGGCGGCTTCCTACACATGAGTGACGACAGTCTGAGGACATCACAGGCACATCATAGCTGAGTCATAATCATTCTGTCACGAAACTAAATTTCCTTCTTTCTTTTTTTCCGCTCTTCTTTGTTCCTCAGGCATAGAACTGACAAGCCTGGCGTGACCCAGCTTGAGGGGATATGAAGATATGATTCAAAATCAGAGGCAAGAGCAGCTGAGAGGTTTACGACGCCCTGAAAAACATGACTGTCTGGAAGAAAAACAAACTTAGACAGGAAGTTACAAGCAGACACATTGTTCAACTCAAGTGTCAGTTTCATTATGCAAGAAGAAGAATGTGTAAACACTCATGAAGATCAATGGGTAATACTATCTAATATAGATCAACTGGTACTATTACCTGGGTTTTAAGCATACATGTACTCATGAAAGATTATTCCAGATTATTTCCAAAAGCACCGCTTCTTCTTACCTTGACAGAAATCTGTGTGGCCTGTGTGACATCTCCATGCTCCTTCTCTGTAGACTTTTGTCCTTCTGCTCCTGCTGTCTCATCTCCATCAGCCTGGACCAGCTGCTCTCCATCATCTCTGTTGTTTCTTTGTTTATTCTCCAGTTCAGTCCATTCCTCTGATAACACCTGTATACTGTCTCCAAACTGCAAATTTGAATTTGTTAAACTGCCCAAGGGTTGGTTTGATGTAGGCTCTCCCTCGCTTGATGCTCCATTGTGCGTGCTAGTTTGAGCTCCGAAGGGTGTAGACTCTGGGGTAGGAGGTGTAGCTTGGATAGAGAGAGTAACAGAACTGTCCGCTGACTTTTCACCAGCTGTGACGGTCTGTGTTCCTGTTGATACACAACTTCTCTTTTCACCTAAAAAATCAGTCTCCCTCCTTTCAGCCATCTCAGCCTGAACCTGTGCATCCTTCATTTTCCTCTGTTCGTCCCTCCTCCTGCGTTCTTCTGCACAAAAGCATTTCTTTCCACAATTCCACTGACTCATCCCGCCATCTTTCTGCCCCTCTATGAGGTTTGCAATCCCAAACTGGTGGACTGCAGCCAGCACGTCATTCTGCTCTACGCTTCCTTTCACCTCCAGCTCCCCAGAATAGAGCAGACCGACCAGTTTCAGCAGAGTCTGGGCCTTCAGAGCATGGAGTTGGACTTGATGCCTCTGGCCTGATGGGGGCGACCGGCAAGCAGACAGCTTCTCAGACAGGTATGGGCTGAGGGCCGCCAGGACACAGCTGTGGGTTGGCACCGAGATACCTTAACAAAAACGAGTAGATGGGAAAAAGTTGAGGTTTGATGTCCTTTTCATTTCAACCTTCAGCTATGCTACATCAGCATAACAGTCATCCTCACCCTCTGTTTGCAGCAGGGTGTCACAGAACTCATTGCTCTTCTGAAGTTTCTGCAGACCTCCCAGGAGCTGCATCTCATGTCCAGGCCAGCAGAACCTCGGCATGGTAACATGGGCACTACGCAGACAGCACAGGAGAGGACACACCTGGGGAATTATGGATCAGGTTTCTGAAGCATACAGATGGACACACAGCTTTGTTGGCGCCAGTCAGAACCCACCAGCTCACTTTGTCTGTCACATTTGGTTTTACTCTACTCTTTAGCAATCATTTAATTTCACCTTGTCTAATTTACTCCGTTTAGCCATTTGTAAAGCGTTGTGAACTTAGCCACTGAGGCTAATTCTTCATATATAAATTACCTTAGCATTGTCCGTGTGAGACTGATTAGACGCTTCCACTTTAACTCCTCTTTGAAACCAACTTTGCCTCTAAGAAAAAATGCTGTAGCTCTTTATTCTATTGTGAGGAATCGTTTCATGAAACAAGAAATGTGTCTGTTGCTGAGAGTCCAGGCTGCACGGCTCGGTCCAGCCTTTAATTTGGCCCGGGTAGCAAATGGCAGCTAGGCAGCACGTGGGGAACTGAAGTGCGCTCGCGCATCGCTCATGTTAATGAACTTTCGTGAGAAACACTCGTGTTTTTGGTGTAAGGCGGCTTCAGTGTCCTGGACAGATGTAGTAAAATCATTAACCAACGAGCTTCATTCATCAAAGTTGATTAACTCGCGTTTAAGAGCCTAAAATAAGCGCTAAGCACAGACAGCTCCATACCCACCTGACTGTGTGCCCACACTTTACCTGACAGGTGACTTTTGAAGGCTAAGTTTAATATTTACCTCCACTTCTGTTTTCTGCCCTCAGCAGACAGTTTGGCTGGATGTTTCTTCAATTTAAAGGAAACTGCTAAAATTACCATCACATAGCCAATGTGGCTAACACGCGCTAGCTCCATTATTAGCTATATTTGGAGAAAGCCGTGTAGATAAGGTAAATATGCATCGTTCATCTCATCCACAAACAACAGTTCGGTAAAGCAGCTCGTTAGCACAGAGGCTAGCACCTGAAGTGACAATGTTAGCTAACTGTACGGTGAGGTTTACTCTCCGCAGATAAAGTTTTACACTTACCACGGGTTTTCTCCTGCGCGACTATTTCAGCAGTGAAACCTCAATTCCTACAAAGGCCTTTGCGTTTAAACCCCCGACTTTAAATTACAGGACTAATTTAAGTTCAGTATGTCTCCCCCTGCTGGTGTGTCAGGGTCCATGACAGGCAGCTCCACCCACATCCTCAGGGACAGTGACGGTCTCTCCAGCTCTAACTGCTCCTCAGTGGACAGAATCAGAGTGGGATCCACAAAAGCCAAGAAAGCAGTAGCTCTCAGAAATCATTTTCTTTTTTATTAAAAACAGTATTGCTAGTTACATTATTCATTCATAAATGAGAATGTGCAACTTTAAGAGCCAAGGCAAAGAGATTAAGGTGTAGCCCAGAATCTGATTTTCTCCATTAGTGTTCCAGTATCTGACGAGTGTTGGAGGAATTTGTTTAACTAACCTATTTTGCATTTAATTAAGACACAAACTGAATGTTTTCAATCAAACATAAAAACTGATTGCATATGCGTTCACCCAGAGCACCCAAAACAATTAAACCCAAATCAGAATATAAAAAAATACATAAAACCATTAAAATTAACAAATATTCTCTTGTATATATAGTTTTAATGTGCTTTTATTTTTTCCTCCACTTTATCTAACAGCAAATTCTGGTCTATGCCTCCTTACGCGTTTTCTACCACAAACCCTTGCTCTCCTCTGTTCTTCTTTCGTCAAACCCACTCTTGAAGGCAACTTGTTACTTTGACAAAATGAGGCTTTCCAATGTCCTGTTTCAATTGTTGTGTGAAGACAAAGGAAAGGTTTTAAAAAAAAAAAAAAAAGAAAGGAAGGGAGACAGTGGGGACACATACCACCCCACCCAGTGCTTCTTTAAACTGTCCACTCATTAAGTATCTACATCTCAGTCGGCACTATTGAATAAGCATTCTTCTACAGAAAAAGCACTGTACTAAAGAAACACGGGCGAAAGCAGGCAGTACTGTGTCCTCTCCCATGTACTGCTCTGTGGTCTTAAAGCCAGGTAGGCAATGGGTTTGTGAAGCAGTAAATTATACAGAACTGAAGAGTTTTATACCTCATAAAAAAAAACAATCCCAATGACAAGAATCAATTCTCACATACAAATAAGTTCATATATTCCATTATCTCACAGAATAGAAAACTGTTGAGTTCCATATACAGTATTCTCAACCAGCAACCTGCTGAGAAAGACTCCTTAATTGGTTACCGATTTCATGTCAAACACATCCATCTCACCTATCCTAAATGAGCGAGGCACTCAAGTTAGCCCACTGTTAGAGACCGTCTTGTATGTACACATTCATTAGGTTACAGACCTGTGGGTAAAAGGAAATGCACCCACTGCATCCTTTGTTTCTCCCCAGAAGTTACAAATGGGCTGACACTTAACAGAAACAGCACTGGCTATACCGTCCACTCACTAAGGGCAGACAATGACTTCTCTGCTGTATCCTTGTCCCATTTATATCTATGGATCACAATCAAATAGAGAAAATGCTGTATCCTCATGCATTTTGGTGAAGGTCTGTCACTGACATACTGCGTACAAAACAAAGCAGGTGACAGTTTTCAGTGTAGCTGCTGTCTGAGTGGGTGTAGTTCTTGCATTCAGTATTGGCAGTCGCAGCAGTAGCCATGTCATTTGGCACAAGTACATTACTGTGGTACAGAGCAAAGCAAGAAGAGGAACAACCACTACCAAAACAGAAGCAGAAGGCTAACACATATCTGATTAATGGATAAACATTGGTAGGAAATTATATTTTGTATTATTTAACCATCAGAGAGAAACTGACACAATCCCTCAGTTTCTTCAAAACAGAGTGTAATAGCCATTAATGTAAAATTTCACCAAAAAGAGTTGTGTTGTGTTTTGACCAACAGCTCCTTTTAATTAGTTTAATAATAGTTCGATAAGTCTATGATCCGATCTCCAAAAATTACAAAAGTCCTCAGATGAAGCCAGGGTCTCCGCTTTTTTGAAGAGAGAGCATTAGTGTCGTCCAAGCAAGTCGTAGTGTTGTTGATGTAGTGTTGTTGCCACAGTATCTGAGTGGTTAGCGTTCTCTTTTTTTTTTTCTTTTTTGGAGTTAAGGGACTCAAAAAGCTTAAAGTGGTCATAGTGTCACATCCGGTTTCCACAGGGAGCGTAGATCCACTTCAGTTTTCTGTTGTGGTCTCATTAGTGTGTCAGCTGCAATGGAGGAATGTAACAGAGAGAAACAGAGAGAGAGAGAGATGGGAAGCTGCAGAAAGAGTAAGGAGGGACGAAAAAGTCGAGTGTAAAACGATGGAGTTTAGTTCCATCTGTGGCATCGTGGTCCCCCATTGTCAGTTCAGCAAGGGCAGTAGGTGGGAGGAGGCTGTCGTCTCGTGATACACACAATCAGTTTTTCTGCAAGAAGAGTGGCACAAGTGTGGTAATCAATCATTTGCAGCAGCTTATGTGAGGCGTTCAAGCCTCAGTGGCAAAAACAACAACAAAAAAAAAATCACACATGTAATGTTCAAATTCACAGAGGAGACCTTCAAAAACCAAACAGTACAAAATACATTACACTACACAATAATGGCTGCAGGCAACAACATCACCATGGTAGATAAAACACTACAAACTGTGCAGAGGAAACAAAAATCACATCTCAGGAAAACTAAAACTAGACACTTGACACTTTTCACCAGCAGGGGGAGCAAAGACACAGTCCAACTACAGTACAATGGAAGCTCATGGACAAGACTGGTCACTGTCAAACACACAAATAGTCACAGTTC